>CAJNSZ010000716.1:0-52142 GCA_905329745.1 Rotaria sp. Silwood2 | reverse complement strand
ACTACTGTTATATGCTCTTTAACTTCCGACTTTCTTCGAACCGATGTTACCTGGTATCTCTTATTTATTAGTAAATAGTGTATTTTAATGTTGTTTGTAATATTAAGGTATGTGAGTTATATCTATTCTTCCCTAGTTTAAATGAGTTGTACGCAGTCAAAAATGTCCGATTTTACGCGTTTTAAACCGTTGATCTCGAAAATGCGTTTTAATCGTTTGTCTCTTCTACCATTTTAACGATGTGAAAGCTGAAAAAAATGCGATTGTTAAAACGTCAAAATTCGGACATTTTTGACTGTGTAAAATGCATTACAAGATAAAACGCAAAACGGTCGTTATAACGCGTCAATTTAACTTTTTTGACTGCTTGGGTAGTTGAAATTTCTTCAACGAGACTTGTATAGGTTAAAATAAAGTTCTTTTTTTCCAAAAAATTTAACTCAATTACGTAATACACTATAATTGATGAGCAGACAAATCATATAACAAATAAAAAAATTTAGAAAAAGTAATCACTTTAAAAATATAATATTTGTTGTTCATTTATTATTTAACACTACTTAGATCAACAGCAAGTTTCTCAGCTCTCGATCACGCTGCTTCACTTTTTTATGTCATCACAGGAATGAAGAGTACAAATATGATTTCAATGTCTACTGGATTTGTCAGACGCCATTCGATGGAGTTAATATCATCATTTGGATGAGCAACATAACCTGGCACAGTACTTTTGAAAGCCTTGAATGAACCATTCTTTACACTACACTTCAAAACGGCTATAAGACACTCATCCCTCTATGTGAATGTGACTGCGTATGCTGGATCTGAACAATAGTGTATACTTGGCGCTACAAATATTCCATTTGAAAAATCGTCAATATCAAAAGCTGATGTTCATCATGCAATATGATTGATTGCTGGACAAATACGTAATTCAATAGAGACGACCGTACTTAGCATAACAAGTCCATCCATAAGAATTAATTCTATATCTTTTATATTTGTTCCATGACAGGCAATAGGAGGATAGTCTTTTTTATTGTGTTTACGAATTTTTAAATAGCGACAAGAAACAGACTTAGTACGGGTTTCAAATGGCATTCCATCAGCAGTCGGAATGAGCGTATCTGATGGAAGACGTAATAGAGAAGGAATAGTATTAATACGATGAATACAAGCATGCGTTTCACTAACTGAAACTAAACGTGTTTGTCGTGTCTGTAAGAAAACCAATAAGATGATGGCTGTACCCAATTATATAGTAGCGCATTTGGTTCATCAATAAATAATATCGTTGACATATCATTTGATTTAGCGTTTGTATTATGATATTTTGCTTTAAAAAGACGAATACATTCTGAGAAATTGAATAAATCAAAATCTGGTGATATTATGTAATCAATATTAATTGAAAAGTTTCATTAGTATAGTTGTTTGGAAATGTAAACGACAAACCTTCAAATGTAAATGTTTGATTGTCAGTCAATTGACCATGAATTTTCATTGATGAACTTCGGCGTTTTGAACTAAATTTACGATGAAAATCACGCATAGGATAATTAGGAAATTTTGTCACGAAGAATATGACCACTATATGCACAACGGACTTTTTCATATGCTGTTATACATAGTGGTAATTGGACAAATTTCATTTTTCCATATCGAACACGACATACAGTTAATAGAACTGTTGTATCGTCTTCGTCAAAATTTAATGGACGCCGAGCGATAGAAAAATTTGAATATTTATTTCGTATTGAATAAGGCATTGCATGTACAAGATCATTATATGTAGCATCACACTTTAATTGCAATTTTGCTAATGATTCATTACCAGATTTTTTACCATCACCATATAAGTGCACTGAAAAACAAATTATTTCCTTCTGAATTAGCTCGGTATTGTTTTAAATGTGGTTTCATTTTATCCATTCGTGATTCATCAACAAGAATCGAACCAAATTAATATTTTATATTTATATCAGCTTCATGAGTTAGTAATAAGTCAACTGTTGAAATATGCTCGTGATAGACAGCACCATGTAATGGTGTACTTTCTGATCCTTTTAAAATTGTAATATTAATATTACCTCCTCTTTCCAAAGACTATTTCGCAATCGATGTTCGACCATGACGACATGCAACATACAATAAATCTATACCATCATCATTAATTGTATTCGAGGATTTATCACCAATATAATATTCAACGCACCAAGCGATACCATTAGCAGCCATTTGAAATATATTTTGTTCTCGCATCGATTAAAATAGATTCGTAATAGTTTTTCCATGAATAAAACCTTCTTGTTCAGCTATCATGTACCATTTATTAAGTAAAAGTGGATTATCACCTTGATAAATAGGATATTCCGGGTGTGGGTGTGGGTGTCGATCTTCATTTTTGCAACACCTATATCTAACCACACTCACTCCCACAACCACCCACATCCTATATATTTACAATAATTAGTGGAAGTTTTAAAGAGTTGGGTTTTGTTAAACGCGAGAACGATGAATTTCAAAATCGTTTCAGAACTTTCGGAACACTCTTTCATATATTTATATATCACAGTCAAATTAATATAAAAGCTGTTTAATAAATACAATATATTGAATAAGACGAACAACACGCCGATAGATATTTCGTAAATCATCCAAAAAATTGTTTAATGCGTACGTTCTTTAATCAAGATTATTATTAATCATTACAAAATGACTTTATCTGACTACATTGACACACTTATTTGAAATATTTATGACCTAAAGAAAAATTATATCGCATATAAAATTTGAATGTATGCATTCATTAACCTGTAATATAGTAAGCATCTAAATTAGCATAAAATTGTTTTTCACTATTATCAACACGGACTTACAAAAACTGATAGTGTTTTTCTAGTTGTCTTATAAAACAAAAACATAAATCAAACCAAAAATAAATGTACTTTTGGCATATTCATTGCACATTCAATCTAAACAAAAATTGACAAAATTGAATTCATTAAAAGAAGTAATCAAGAATTCATACACTTAATAGATGAATCATAACATCTTAAAAAAATGTCGAACGTATAATAATACTACGAATTTCATCCTTCATTTTGTTGATAAGACATTCTATGATGAAATTGATTCATGAACTTTTGGTAACAGATCAGCAAGACCAATATCATCACACATTTCGTCAGTTTTTTCAAGGTCTTCACAAAGAAAACTATGAAAAACAAAATTGAAAATATTAAAATTAATTATAACAAAAAGGAAATGTCGTTGTTCTAAACTAAACAGTAGCTGAAAGTTTTAGAATAACTGAAATAATATGCATGAATGCATTTGAAAATGAAACATAACTTTGAGTAGTCGCCAAAAGTTCTTACATGAGGTAAAAAGTATAGAAATTTTAATCGTTTTAGTTCATAGTTGTACTACTGACAAAGTTCTGTAAGTCCTGCTCGCCAGCATCAATTCAAGAACCAATCGACCTTAATGCATTGAGTTTAGAAAGAAAAAACTGTTTTTTTCCTTAAGACTCAAATAAAGGTTGTTTTTTGACAGTTCTGGTTTATCATTAGTCTAAAGCGGTAATATCCATACTTTTATTAATAAATAAAACTCCACATGGCCTACTGTGCCATATTTAGAAGACGACTCCATTCTACTGTAATCCTGAGCCACAGTGACGTTTCCATTATCTGGAATAGTCTGTTCATATGTCTCTATTCCATAAATAGCTATAAGCATGAAATTTTTGCGTTATACTTTATTAGAGCAGAGAACTTGCTGAAGAAAATTTCAACGAATTCTACCAATTCTCATGCTAAGAGTACTCAAAGATAACTTCATAAATTAAGCAAACTACAATTGTTGGATATGGAATTTTTATTGGTGATCAGGCAGCACTGTACTCTTAAATGAGAGTCAAACCCTATGAGGTTTTTTCTAATGCTGAAATATCCTCATCTAAAAATCTCTGTCTGTCGTGATCTTCTAGTTCCTTTGTGTGAAGACTAATCAAGTCTTGATTGCTGCTCGTGATCTAGGTTCATTGTACTCTACTTGTGGTCAAACTGTGAGACAAATAGATGGACGTTTAGATGCTTTGTATGTGGTAGTAGAGCCTTTGATGACTGCTGTAGTTCAATATTCCATTTTGTAAAGACTCTGAAGTTTGATATTTTCTCGTATTTTCGAAATTAAATCTTTTTTATCATTCTTGAATGAAAACTGACACTAATATTTATCATTTCATATTTAGGATCGATACAAATTTCTCCTTATCATTGTTTATATCTCATCGGATATGTTTTATAGAGCAGTCCAAAAAAATGAGCGAAAATTGTACCTCATTTATTCTTATGAAACCATTCTATTTCCACATTAAAATAACTTATTTGCTCACGAACAGCTCCAACTGCTGCAGTATTCCTAGCGACGCCACTATTTTCATAGACAATCTTTTATTAAACTGTAGTTTTTAATGTTAAAAATGAGGTTTGGAGGTGAAAGTCAAACGATTAAATGGTTGAGATACAACGAAGACACAGTTCAAAGTACAAATGAATGCGACTAGTTATAGGTTGTGTCTTTGATTTGACCAAGGCGAAGCGTTCTGTTAACTATTTACAGTCAAAACTACAGTTTTTTTAAATTTTGCTTTTTGAAGTTATTCTAATTCGACGTTGTATAAGTAACTCAATGACTGATAATAGTAATATTCATGCTTAGAGTGGTGACACAAGTCTACGCAATGCTTGTAACGTAAAAGCAACCACCTTTTACTTTTATCGCGGTTATTGTTCTATAAAGATTACTTTTTTGGAGAAAAACTAAGCACTTAAGCGTTAGAGCAATATCCAATTTCTATTTAACGAAAAATCCTGTCGTGCATTTCTTCACTTTCGTTAAGCGCAAAAAAAATTACCTCCTCGTTAGATATAAAGACGAGTACCGATACTATTCTGTTTCATTTCAATGCAAGTGATGGTTTCGACAGTAATTCGTTGTTTCGTATTCGTTCTATTCAGGTAATTGTAGAATTGTTGTTTCTTATTCATCTAAAGTTGAACAATCTTCCTTTTAAGCCTTACAGGTTTGATTCTTTTTTCATTTTACATGTCCTACTATTAATTTAGTATGTCGCTAGTTCGAGTAAAATCTCAATTCTGCCATGGGATGTCTCAATATGCTCGATGTTCGCCAAACAGTGCGTGCGCCTGTTTCTATGTAGCAGGTGCTATTGACATTGGTATTTGTGGCGATGAATTCGTTGACTGTTCTGAGCTAGTTATATGTGAACACTTGAACAACCTTTGTCGTGAACCTAACCATAGATGTGTTCATCATCCTCGATGTCACAATCTTCCTGTTTGTTATCCGATTCCGAGTTTCAATCAACAACTCTGTCCACCGATAGCAAGTAAGAAAAAAAAACATTAATCTACAAATTCAAGTGAAACTCAAATCTTTGTTTAAGTTATTTCTTCATCATTCACATTCACACACCTTCCCGTATGTAATTCATGCTGATGTAGCAGCGGTGGGGAAGAGTTGAAGAGCCTTTGAAAAAAAGTAGATGAAGTATGACAGACAAAACGAATTGTAATTTGTTGGAGAAAAGACTTCATTTCTTCTAATGGGCTATATCCATTAATTTGAAACACAGACTGTTGCAGCTATGTCTAGCAATGCATGAAGACGAAGCGAACTTGTGAATGTACATAAGAGACCGAAACAAATTGAACAATCGATCATTCGATTCGATTTAACCCTGCAGAACATGGCATATCTTAGGGTCTCCATAAGAGCACATCAATTCTATTGCGTCATGTTTCTCTTTATTCACAGTTTTCGTCGTACATTTGATTGATTCTTCTGAATATCGACTTCACTCGACAGCCTTTTTTTAAAACAACTATGATCGACATCTAGCTCGGAAAAAAACGTATTGATAAATGCCTTTGTCATATTTCTAACGATTAAACTTGCGAAACTAAGTGCTAAGCATTTAACTATGGCGCAATAACTGCTAAAGTTCAAGAGGACTTTAGCCATTGAATGAAATAAATATGCCACTAATGATCAGTAATGCGACTGTGTATTAGAGAGCTGCAAATCGGACCTGGCCGGGTCTATACCCGAACCCGGTGTTTTTTTTTCATGGGGGTGAAAATTTGAAAAAGATCACGTAATATTTGACACATTCATCCCATTTCAGCTATTTCAGATAGTTGATTCAAATATTACGTGATCATTTTTCAAATTTTCACCCCCATGAAAAAAATCACCGGGTTTAGACCCGGGCCCGATTGCCATGGAGATGCAGCTCTCTACTGTGTATGTAAACTGTATTTCACAGCTTGTAGCACCACTGACTCAGTTGCCTTTATAAAATACTAATAAGCACAGAATGCATATTGACGAGTTGCCCTTGGTACGACTACTTCATTGAGAAAGCTATACCTGCATGTATCAAGCGTTTGAGATTTCTTTCGTAACAGAAGAATGTCAACATTCAAAGTGACTGACAACGAGAGGGACGAGAGAGAGAGAAAGAGCTCGTCACAATTTATCTCTACATTAGTATTCTACTCATTCGAGTATTCTTTAAAGTTTATGTCACTCACACTGTTTGTATGACGGCAAAATATTCTAATGATTTGAGAGGAACATATGAGCAAATGACAATTTATGTAAGAGGTTGAAGTCATAAACTTTGTACTGCGAATAACGATTGTGTACTACAACGACAGCCACTGCGCTTTAATCTTTGTTTGTATTCAAAATACAACAGAAGTGATGAATTTTATCAGGATGATCCCGATGAATTCGGTTCAATTCAATTCAGTTGGATTATATTTGATTTGAACCAATCCAATCACATCGAATCGAATTGTCAAAAGTTTCACTGAATTTTCGGTCTCTGATGAACACCAAGATTTTCCATCAAAAAATTAGTTTTGAAAAATAAAAATCACTTTTCAGACGATTTTGAGGTAGTCACTCTACTTTGAAAATACTACTTAGGCTTCACCTAAAACCTCAGTGCATCAATTTCTATATCACATTCGATGTCACACCTACAACTATCTGGTTTATATAAACAAAATTTTCTGTGATAACAAATAGGCACAAATACTACAACTATAACTAGGACTACCAATCCCACCACAACTACAACTACCAATCCCACCACAACTACAGCTACCAATCCCACCACAACTACAACTACCAATCCCACCACAACTACAACTACCAATCCCACCACAACTACAACTACCAATCCCACCACAACTACAACTACCAATCCCACCACAACTACAACTATAACTAAAACTACAACTACAACTACAATTACAACTACAACCGCTACCCAGCAGCTTGGTAAGCATTAGATTAACGCTTTTTGACCTTGCTAAATATTATTTTTTGATTAAGCACATATATTTACTTTGTATGCAATATTACTCTGTAGCTAGCTAAAGGTTACATTGATAAGATTAACAATCTTATATAATAAATAGTTCAATGTTTATCATGAGTAAATATTAAGTAATAGTAATCTTGATGTTGGCGATTTTCATCAGTATTAAAACGTAATTCGTTTTGTTGACAGCTATAAAACGAAATTCATTTTTTCTCTTTAATCGATACTAATACATATGTCATCTTTTGACAAAAAATGCCTTATTTGAGTTAAAAAAAAATTAAAAAAATTTGATTTTAGACGCCATAAGAATGCACTCTATTCTAAACACTTCCTCGTTCTGATCTTTGCCTGTATTCAAATAATCTTAAAGTCCACTATCTCAATTCTGTCAAACTTCTTTTCCGAAGCAGTTCATTCATAGTTTTAACTACTAAGATCGCAAAGAGCTTCCTTCTAATTAGTTTTCAGTAAAGAATAAACATGCCACTGTCAAGTAATACAAGATTAATCAAAAACTAATTAGTTGGTCATTTAGGAAAACCGTTAAAATAGGTCCAGGGATAATTTTGATTGTTATGTGTCCTCCATTCGTGTCACTTACACTAGATATAAACCAATTCAGGTTACTCGTAGTATGCAGAAACATATTGATTCGTGCTGTAAAGGGTTTTTAGTATTGATTCGTTTAAAATGGAAAAAAAATACTGAAATAATTCAAAAAATGTCAGAAGGTTCGTATTATCGAACATGCAATATGGATAGCACAAGCATGGATTGTATTGGCGACAGGAACATGGAGAACTGGAGATAATCCGTCTGTGAAAATATGACGATAAAGCAGGATAATGTAGAACAACCACGGCTGACAAACGGGATCCGGCAAATTTCAAGTCATTTGACTGCCTTTACAGGTTTTAAAGCGAGAGGTATTCGATGTTCTCTTTTCACTCCACCCCAAATCATTTTTTTTGACGTGTCACTGAACAATGAACTTTCTCAAAGAATATAACTGCCTCAACTATTCATTTAAATAACGTCATAGTTTTTTCAGAAGATGGAATTTCACAGAAACGACCATCTTCTTTTTTCCATAAGTCATTCATTGATCGAAGAAAGTTATTCTGCATAGGTTTTCACACTTTTCAGAATACAGTGCCTCTTCGCCTGTTCTATCTAAAAAAGTGTTTAAGATATTTCTCTGCATCTATACACCCGCTCTCAAGCTTCTTTGCATTGAAAGCATATCTTATGTTCCTAGAACTCTTTGACTTTCTTTAATCTTCAAGATCTTTTCGAATTCTTGCTTTAATTTGAAACGTAATGCATCTTTTATTCTTTGGACTCTTTCTCATTCTTGAGTGTGAGTAAAGTGAGTATCCACACCTGCACTATCTCGCTGATATTCTGATCACAACCACTTTCAAATTCTGCGATGATCCTAATTCGAATATTAGGACCAGGTGCTCACAAAGACCGGATAAAACCTTGTGAGAATTGTATTTGGAATTCGAATTAAGATTATAACTAGAGTTGACAGTGAACACTGCTAGGATTTATACGATTTCTATCAAGATAGAAATTCCTGCTAGAACTTAGAAAAAAACCTAGGAGAAGTATCCTGAAATTTTCAAACTCACGCAGTTAGTTTCTTAATCAAGTTACTGATTAGGCTTACCAGCTCTCACGCAAAGATTCGTGATGGTAAGACTTTAACACAGTTACAGTAGAGACACTGAAAACAATAATTCTTGGGAATCGAGAAGTTATCATTGAATCTTGTAAGGATTTCTTAATTTGCAAATCTGTTGGATCTGCCAATTTTCTTGCTAAGACCATCTTATGTAGCTGTAAATCCCATCACTCTCTTACGATGAAGAACTTGACGAAAATTTTGCAAGATGCTAACAAAATCTCGTCAGAACCTTCTATGCAAATTCTATTAGGATCCTGGCCAGAACGAAGGGAATATTTTGTGACGATTCTGTATTCCGAATTCAGAAAGAAAACTCTGCTGGACTTTAGGCAAATTCCGATAGAAGTAGAACGAATTTTGTTATTTTCTTGCTAAGATTCTCGACAGATGAATCTATAAATCTTACTAAGGCCCTAGCATAAAAATGTGGGGCCATATCTTGGAGATCCTTAAAAATCGTTTGTAAAAAGCTCTCTGGTAACTTTGCTCAGATACCGAGTACGATTAAGACTGTTTCTCATATGATACTGTATTGTCAACTCAAAACTAAAATTGCACTCGGAATTTGTAGAAATGCACTGAATATGATCATGAAAGATTCTCAACAAATCCTTATCTTTTCTCGATAAACACCTTTTCTGAGAATCGGAATTCATCTTCATAGAATGCCAGATGCTTATATTTATTGTCTCCAACTGATATCCTTATTAAGGAGGCACATCATAAGTAAAACTATTAAAATAATTTTATCTAATTTGTTTTTCATTCTTTTTCATTATATTTTTATCTTGTTCGTGTAAAAAAAAATGACAACCAAACTTTCTTTTAGCTCTAGGCTCCATGAGCTCAGAAGGATACAAATGAGTCATAATGTGTGTGTGACTAATATTTCTCTCACCCTAACAAAAATTTGATAAATATATTTTAGCATAGTTTCTAATTACGTATATTATAAGAATGATGTCAATTGAGTATAGTCAATTTTGCATTACAGCTCAAATGTTATAAAGTATATTTTTTCTATGTTTGTCCAACTTTATACAATTGAAAATATCAAAAAAAATTGAAAATGACTCGAAACCAATTAAACAATCTTTGTATACATATTACTTTTACATAACATGCAATAGTTAAGTTAGCTTCTTAAAGATAGGATGAATTTTATTGTTTATCTTGACATGTTAATCAATTTTAGACTTTTGAATTGAGTCCTTCTCTAGAGAGAAAATAATCAGATACCATCGATCTCTGTTACTGAAAATTAAATTCGGATGAATTTTTAGTTATGTTAGTCGTATTATCATCTAATAAAAGATGATTTATAATCTTGATATTGATTTGTGAGAGCATATATCGAATAAAACTTGTTTTTTTAGATTTAAATTTAATATACGGTCTTAAAGATTAATGTTAAACTAATAAGTCATTTGTTACAAAATGGTAACAACATCGAATACTTATGATGTGTGCGTAGGTATGAGTACGAATGAGAAATAGGAAAATTCACATCTAATAGGCATGTCACAATACGGACATCAATACAAAATGATATTGGTATTGCTACATTTCTAAAAATCTCCGCTAAAAAAAGCTTTTTGAGAAAATAATAATTTTCTATAAAGTTTCAACGGAAGTTGTCGAGGCCGAGGAATCGGAATCTACAACCAGATTTTCACATTTCGGTACTTGATTTTTTGACTAAAACAAATGATTCCTGAGAAAATAATGATTTTATATTAAGTTTGCCCATAGGTGACCGGATGAAGTTTACTTGATTAAGAAATCAAGTACACGGTTTGAGAATCTGATTCCATATTCATATTCTCCTACCCTGAGCACATATGAACAGAGCTTATAAAAGAATCGTTATTTTCTCAAAAAACCTTTTTTTAGTGAAAATTTTAGAAATCTATTAATACCACTACCATTCAATACCAATACCTCGATCCTTTATTGTTATTGTGACATGCCTAATATTCACTCACACCCGCACGCAACAACTCATTCTTGTCTGACGCAGATACATCATATTTCAAAAATTCCCCACAGAATCCCTTCGAATTGCCTCAATTTCGTATGCTTATTAGCTTTCTTATGATCTTGCTAAGGCCGCATCACGACAATCCTTCAAACAACTTGACATAAATTCCTAGAAACCTAATAGAGTCACACCCTTGTTGTGTATGTGAATATATACAAAACTCTTCAACAAATCTGTATTCGTCATCCAGAAAGTCATGTAGTCAGGTATTTTCTCTAGGCAAGTGGAAATGATTCCAAAAGCTGTACTGTTGACAATGCTCATTTGTTTTCCAAGCAGCAAAACCCTCATTCTTGACATGCTGCTAATGAAATTCCGATAGAATCTTGTCAACATTTTTTCAATTTTTAAGAATCTGAGTGTACATTATTGAATTGCTTAAAACCATGTTCACCTTTCATCGTATAAGCTACGAATAAAATCCTCCGGTTCTTGTTTTCCTATCGGGAGCATCCATAGGATTAGCATTGATCTTCTCAGTATTGTAAAAACTGTTACTACCGGAAAAAATTCTTTCTAAAAATCTAAAAAATCTCGACCAGAACTCTCATAAGAATCGTTATGAAGTTCTTTTTTTGTCATAGGCAACTAGGGGAAAGATTTTCACAACTAATATGTGTGAAAGAGAGAGCCTTTTGCTTGTTCAAAGTATGCGAGGGAATGGCATTCTCGAAAATTTTATCAAGTTCTCTTCAAAGAAGAAGAGCGTCTTATTCTTAGGGAACGAAGATGATGATTACTTTTCTATTTTCCGTTCATTCTAGTGATTTCCAATATTCCAGTAAATGCCCAATGGGAACAGAATGGAGTGACTGTTGCTGGAGGTAACGGGCCAGGCAGTGCCACTAATCAACTCTACCACCCTAACGGTCTCTTCGTTGATGATGATCAAACAGTGGTTATCGCTGACCATTTCAATCATCGTATTGTTCAATTGAGAATCGGTGATACAATTGGACAAGTGGTTGCTGGTGGCCATGGCTTAGGAGTCCGATTAGATCAATTGAATTATCCCACCGATGTATTGATCGACAATGAGACAGATAGTCTCATCATTTGTGATCGAGAGAATCGACGAGTCGCACGATGGTCTCGTCGTAGTGGTACAACTCAAGGAGAAATCCTCATTGACAGCATCTGGTGTTATGGATTGACCATGGATGATCAGAGATATCTCTACATTTCTGACGCTGACGAACACGAAGTAAGACGATATCAAATAGGAGACAAGAGAGGAACTGTCGTAGCTGGTGGTCGTGGCGAAGGTGCTGGTCTTAATCAACTCAAAGTTCCGACCTACATTTTTGTTGATCAACAACAGACTGTCTACGTGTCAGACAACATGAATCATCGTGTGATGAAATGGAATAAAGGTGCAAAAGAAGGAATTGTCGTCGCTGGTGGTCAAGGCCAAGGGAATGCTCTGACACAATTGCGCTATCCTAATGGATTGTTCGTCGATACATTGGGTACCGTCTATGTGGCAGACACGTGGAACCATCGAGTGATGCGTTGGCCTAATGGAGCCACACAGGGCACTGTTATTGTGGGTGCAAATGGTGGAGGAAAAATAGAAAATCAGTTAAATAATCCCGAAGGTTTGTCCTTCGACAGATATGGCAATCTCTATGTTGACGATTATTATAATCATCGTGTTCAACGTTTCTCTATTGAATAAGCTCATTATGATGAATAATTTTTTTTCTTTCTTTTTCTTCAAATAAATCACGGTGAATTGATGAGAGAAATGACTATTTGATTTGTGCGCGCGATCAGGAGCCACCCTAGTGGTGGCCCGGCAGTGTGAGACGCACACCAAGACAGTTCCTGACCGAGCTTTTAAGAACTACCCCACAAATCCTTTAGATAACAGGGATTCAACCCGAATGGGTATGACTCACTCCTCTCTCCACTAACGCTTACTTTGCTGAGTTTCATTTTCACTTTCTCAATTTCTTTTTTACTACTTAATCTAACTTCCCCCTCCTCCAGCCCGCACCCTATTCTTATGTCAAAAACAAGCTGTTAGCGCAATCCCTTGCGGGATTAAAAATGTGAAACACGATGTAGCTGCTGTTGCCAATCTTCTAAAATCGATTGCTTTTTATGCATGCATATTGGGGCGCATTTCTTCATCATGGCTTACTTTACATTACAGAGCTTGAACATGATAATACTCTACATATGCTCCAATCCTATATTAGTTATGCATTATCTCCGATATTTCCTTGAAGTCTTCTTTCATAGACTATAATGGTCTCTGAAGTCCTGTCTGTCACAGTCTGGGATGGGTCCCGAGCCAAGTCTGTCACGGTGTGTGATGGGTTCCAAGCCCTGTCTATCATGGTCTGTGATGGGGAGGGGGGGAGGGGTTGCAAACTTCTACCCCTATACACTTCAACACTCCTTTCAGATCGCGTTTCACAAAATCGAGGTTATCGACTTCTTTTTAGGCTAGACAAGGACGCGATGCGGTAATATTGATGACTAAAATGAAAGAAAAAAAATGCAAGCAACAATATTTATACAATAGAGTCAGAAGAACCTATCCTACTGCTATCTTTTTCGTCACTGTTCAAAACGTAAAATTAAAAAAATTAACTGTTTAGAAAATTTTATTCCTTGCAAAGTAAATACCTTAAATGGAAAATACTATTGACAAAAAAATTAAAGAAGAGTATGAATGTTAATAAAGCAAACACATACAACCACCAGAGATGCTCATTGCGATTGAAAATTAGCCACTGAGGTTGCCAAATAATTGATGCTACGACGCGGACGTTTCCAAATTGTGAAGCCACACTACTGCCGCGACGGCATTAAAAAAGGCAGCTTATAGTATTTCTATCTTTCCATACACTCACTTCTGGTTATTTCTTGACTTATCTTGTAAGGATCTTTTGAAATCCTGTATCTTGAGGACTTTGCCAGTTTTAATTTAAGATTCTCCACCGAATCTTATTATTTCCTGCTTTCAGGATTTTTCAAGGCTGAAAAGGATCCTTTCTAGAACTCTTTTAAAGTTCCTGTTCACACATTTTCGAAATCAACCATTGAGGCCCCTCTCAGTATTCACTCTAAGTCCTACCAAGGCTCCTCTGATAAATATTAGGCAGCCTCTTTGTGAAGATTTTATCAAATTGTAGTTGGAATCTGTTCTGAATCTCATATGATGATTTTATCGAAAACTAGAGTCAGATTCAACTTAGAGTTCCTATTAATCGTATAATATAGGTCGATAATATGGATACACCTGTGACGGTGCATCTTTCATTGGTTGGTACGGTGGAGCAGTGGGACCGGCGCACCGGTCAATTTATATTGTTTTCTTGTTTTTATGATATGTAGTACATCCCAGAAACGTGCACAATTAATTTTCGGGTAAGAACTGATCTCTTATACTAATGAAGTGATTTTTGCAAATGGTCATCAGAAATTTGGGATATGGCGGAGAATCAAGCTGGTAATGATACAGAAACCTACGGTGAAGACCGGAGCATTGGTATCAACGGATGCATTGAGCCTTAAATTGTCTAAGTAATAGTTGAAACCGGTAATCACCGTATGTTTTTGTGGTTCTAAATTGATAGTATTGATCTTAACCGCGATAGTGGAGGCTATATTCCTCAGCAGACGACGCTGTGACAAATTAAATATTTCTTTCATACCAGATTAGAATGATTCGGCTAACAAAAGCGCCAGTTGAACGATGAAAACCTATCCTAATGACTGGTGTAACAGCACTACTGGTTGATGCAAGCATGCAGACGACTGAATAATCAGCGAACCCGATCATCTCAGTAAGTTCTTGATATTCTAACTGGTCATATTCACCTTAACCCTAAGCATTCAAATCGTATTCTTGATTTCAGAGTGTGGTCGTGTACGGGACACTCTCCTGCACAAATGTAATGATCAGGCTAACGACATCGCCACTGAGAAAATAAAAACCTACGATGATGTCTGCTAGACGGACATCACCGGTTATCTTGAGCCCCAACTAGTCCGTAAAATGCTAGAAACCGCGCATCACCGTAGGTTTTCGCTCTCCTAACCGGCATTATTAGGGTTCATGGTTATGGTCAAAACTGTACAATTTAGTTCAAATTACTACGGTAGATGAAAATTTTCTTCCTAGATAAGTGTGGGTGTGGGATGTGGGGTGTGGATGTGGGCATGGGTGTGGGTGTAAGGTGTGGGTGTAAGGTGTGGGTGTGGATGTAGATGTGGGTATAGGTACGACTGTTCTTCCCATCACACCCACATCCCACACTCGCTCCTTATACATTCAAACTGAAGTGGTATACCACGATTTCTGCATCCTACAGAGGCATTTTTTTGTCAATCATCGTGTATGAATATCTGCAGCAATCCAATAAAGTATTTAAATTATAACATTGAGTAATTGACAACTGTAACTAACGAGAAAAGATCCCAAGTGTGAAGCGCTATTTTAAATCGGATGTATATCATCTTGAAGAGTTCGATGTGACCAAGAGAATTCTAGAAGGGTGCATCCCAATACCTTGTACTTCTTGAATTCTGACTGCTTTATTGAATTTTCTCCTCTGGTAACGCATATATGAAGCAATCGAATTACGAAATTTTGACCTGAAACTTTCTTTGCCCATAGACAACTCTGATGACCATTAAAATATCATAGAAAGGACAGGGGCGCATAAGACCGTAATTTGGCCCATTGGACTTTTCATACTATGTACAGCACAATCATATATAGGATGAAAGAGCTTCAACTGGCGAGTACTTTCCAATACGTTTGACGACTTCCTACCTTATGATTTCGAATGATCTTATTACGAATACATAGTANAATTTTAATTTTGTCCAGTCAAAATTAAAATTTGGCTTTTGACTGACATTATGTTGGGCAAAATTAAAATTTTAATTTTGACCACAACATATACTTTCTAAATATGAAAAGGCATTACCAAATATATTTAGAGTAGCAAAAAAGAAACTTCTATATTAGGTACTTGATTCATTGTGCTATATATTTCGGTGAATAGTGCTTATAGAGAAAAATAGTGTGTGACGGGCGCTTCATTTTTTCTACTTCATTGTTTAGTTTCGAAAAGCTTTTTAAATAGATCCAATAAGTAAGAACTGTGGCTAAGACTAGGGAAGAATATATATAATTCACATACCATCATATTACAGACAATATTAAAGTTCAGTTTTTACTAGTAAATAAGACATACCAAGTAGTACCGATTCGAAGAAAGTCGGAAGTTAAAGAGCATATAACAGTAGTGTAGTTTCATTTCTTTTCAGAGATTAGATTCAGGGCCATGTAATTGTAAATAATCGAGCAATAGTCTTCTAGCGAAATTTAACATTTTACTTTGTCTTCGAAATAGTGAAAAAATCTTCTAGTGAATAAGCAAGATCCGACAATTTAAATTTAGAATGCATGACATCCTTAACACTTGAGTTAGCTTTTCTTGTAAATTTTTTTTATTATTTGGAAGATAAAATAAAACAAAAAAAATTGCTAGACAGCTATCACTCGATATTTACATTTACATGACCATGAACCTGTTCTCTGAAAAGAAATGAAACTACTGTTATATGCTCTTTAACTTCCGACTTTCTTCGAACCGATGTTACCTGGTATCTCTTATTTAGTAGTAAATAGTGTATTTTAATGTTGTTTGTAATATTAAGGTATGTGAGTTATATCTATTCTTCCCTAGTTTAAATGCGTTGTACACAGTCAAAAATGTCTGATTTTACGCGTTTTAAACCGTTGATCTCGAAAATGCGTTTTAATCGTTTGTCTCTTCTACCATTTTAACGATGTGAAAGCTGAAAAAAATGCGATTGTTAAAACGGCAAAATTCGGACATTTTTGACTGTGTAAAATGCATTACAAGATAAAACGCAAAACGATCGTTATAATGCATCAATTTAACTTTTTTGACTGCTTGGGTAGTTGAAATTTCTTCAACGAGACTTGTATAGGTTAAAATAGAGTTCTTTTTTTCCAAAAGATTTAACTCAATTACGTAATACACTATAATTGATGAGCAGGCAAATCATATAACAAATAAAAACAAATTAGAAAAAGTAATCACTTTAAAAATATAATATTTGTTGTTCATTTATTATTTAACACTACTTGGATCAACAGCAAGTTTCTCAGCTCTCGATCACGCTGCTTCACTTTTTTATGTTATCACAGGAATGAAGAGTACAAATATGATTTCAAAGTCTACTGGATTTGTCAGCCGCCATTCGATGGAGTTGATATCATCATTTGGATGAGCAACATAACCTGGCATAGTACTTTTGAAAGCCTTGAATGAACCATTCTTTACACTACACTTCATAAACGGGTTATAAGACACTCATCCCTATATGTGAATGTGACTGCGTATGCTGGATCTGAACAATAGTGTATACTTGGCGCTACGAATATTCTATTTGAAAAAACGTCAATATCAAAAGCTGATGTTCGTCATGCAATATGATTGATTGCTGGACAAATACGTAATTCAATAGAGACTACCATACTTAGTATAACAAGTCCATCCATAAGAATTAATTCTATATCTTTTATACTTGTTCCATGACAAGTAATATGAGGATAGTCTTTTTTATTGTGTTTACGAATTTTTAAATAGCGACAAGAAACAGGGTTAGTACGGGTTTCAAATGGCATTCCATCAGTAGTCGGAATGAACATATCTGATGGAAGACGTAATAGAGAAGGAATAGTATTAATATGACGAATAAAAGCATGCGTTTCACTAACTGAAACTAAACGTGTTTGTCGTGTTCCGTAAGAAAATCAATAAGATGATGGCTGCACCCAATTATACAGTAGCGCATTTGGTTCATCAATAAATAATATCGTTGACATATCATTTAATTTAGCGTTTACATTATGAGATTTTGTTTTAGAAAGACAAATACATTCTGAGCAATTGAATAAATCAAAATCTGGTGATATGATGTAATCAATATTAATTGAAAAGTTTCATTAGTACGGTTGTTTGGAAATGTAAACGACAAACCTTCAAATGTAAATGTTTGATTGTCAGTCAATTGACCATGAATTTTCATTGATGAACTTCGGCGTTTTGAACTATATTTACGATGAAAATCACGCATAGGATAATTAGGAAATTTTGTCACGAAGAATATGACCACTATGTACATAACGGGCTTTTTCATATGCTGTTATACATAGTGATAGTTGGACAAATTTCATATTTCCATATCGAGCACGACATACAACTGATAGAACTGTTGTATCGTCTTCGTCAAAATTTAATGGACGTCGAGCGATAGAAAAATTTGAATATTTATTTCGTATTGAATAAGGCATTGCATGTACAAGATCGTTATATGTAGCAATACAATTTAATTGTAATTTTGCTAATGCTTCATTATCAGATTTTTTACCATCACCATATGAGTGCACCGAAAAACAAATTATTTCCTTTTAAATTAGCTCGATATTGTTTTAAATGCTGTTTCATTTCATCCGTTCGTGAGTCATTAACAAGAGTCGAACCAAATTTATTTTTTATATTTACGTATATCAGCTCCATGACTTAGTAATGAGTCAATTGTTGAAATGTTCTCATGATAGACAGCACCATGCAATGGTGTACTTTCTGATCCTTTTAAAAGTTTAATATTAATATTAGCTCCTCTTTTCAAAGACCATTTCTCAATCGATGTTCGACCATGACGACATGCAACATACAATAGATTTATACCATCATCATTAATTGTATTCGAGAATTTCTCACCAATATCATATTCAAACCACTAAGCGATACCATTAGCAGCCACTTGAAAGATATTTTGTTTACGCATCGATTAAAATAGATTTGTAATAGTTTTTCCATGAATAAAACCTTCTTGTTCAGCTATCATGCAGTATTTATTAAGTAAAAGTGGATTAGCACCTTGATAAATAAGATATTCCACAAGTGATATATGTCCCTCATACGTAGCAAGATGTAAAGCTGAATTTAAACTAATATCAACAATATATAGATTAACTGAGGGTGTGGGGTGTATAAAGTGTGGATGAAGAGAAGACTCATACTGGCATCCATAATCGCAGGCAAATTCACTATGCGAATTTGAAAAATGATGTGTACACAACTTGATCATGTGAGGAGAAGCATGATTGTATATAACGACGTCTCCTTGGAGGTAGCAGCTACTTTGGAGTTCGCAGTCAGACCGACACACTGCGCGGAATTCGTGCAGTTTGCATAATGAGCATTATTTGACCCTATGCTTTTGAAAATTGCAGTTCACATTTCGCAGTAAATAAACGATTGGTGGCTTTTAGTATGACTGATCGTTAACTAGGTGAAAGTTGGAAAAATATCCTTATTTCATTCCTTGTTCTAAGTACCACTGATGCTCAACTAGGTGTGAGTATGAGTGTGGATATCCACTTCAACCACATACACACAAGATATTCATAAGAAGATTTCGGCATCAATCGATGCAAATACAATGTGTATTTGTGTCATGACTCAGGTTGGATGAATTAACGTGCCTGATTAAATTAAATGGATCAAGTTATGCGTAATCACTTGAGTTGTGCCGATTTTATTGATGAAAAAAAACATCGCTATAACAGTGACGGCATCATCTTGTTTGGATTAATTTGCATATTGCACCGACAGTCATTTAGTATTTACTTAGAAGTCGTTCTTCCTTTCATCAACACAAGTTACGCGACTCTTCCAGAAATCAGACGTTGGCATTGTTTAGCAGATAAATAATCTATGACCGTACATTCATATTCACCTTTTCGATTTTCAGATGATATATATGTATACATTTTCTGCGATGCTACAACTCGGTGAAATTTTAGTGATTTTTTTCTTGTTTCATGACCATTCAAAGTCAGAGTGTGATATCTTCGTCTCTATCACTAAGTAAAAGTGATGGTTAGGTCAGATCGTGGCATAGCAAGTTTTCCGTGTTAGGATTTGGTAGATCGCTAGTTCAGTTAGTAAAGCCAGGTATCGAACTTGCAATGAGTGGTACTTTTACATTTTTTTGAGCAACTTTTTTTCGAACAACAGTCGACTTATCTCAATTTCTGTCTATGTGTAAACAAATAATGACTTCACAAGCAACTTCAGTATGTGGATTTGAACAGAATGCGATGGAGGTGTTCGTGATATCAAGTTTAAACGAGGCACACGATTTTCCATAAATGTTCTCACTTTTGATTCAGAAGCGTTTGATTTAGCTTATTGCCATTCAAATCCGCGGATTTGTGTGAAAAGTGACATTACCGGGAATTTATACCTTACACTATTTGCTGTTGACTACTCAAATGTCTAATTTCTGTAAAATTCTTTAGTTAATGATATTTCAAATGCAACTTCTATTAAAACTCATTGAAATAGGAACTAAAGTTCGTAGACAACAAACATATATTAATAAAAGTCCACTGACAGAAACGAAACTCGAGTGTCTTCTATCATGTTTCTTGTTTGTCTCTGTGCTTCTACCCATTCAGAATGATTCGAGCACGCATTATCTCTATATAAATGTTGCATATTTGAGAAGAAAATAAAGTTTCACAGTGTTCTCTACAATTTCAGCAGTAACTGACACTTTTTTGGGTTTATGACACTGCAAATAGTCAACAAGATACGCTGTTTGTCGATTGAGAACGTGTGGTGGTGAGTGGGTGTGAAGTGTGGGCGTGGGTTGGATGTGGTTGTTGTTTAGGAGATATCGATCTCCACACCCGCACACAACCACACACACCCTGATCTTTAGATCATCGCTACACAAAAATGGTGTGTCGAGAGAATAAAACTAACTCTGCGAAGGAATACTATACAATGCTTCGTATCGTAATTACTCTTAAAGATACAAAACAAGAAGAATCTTATTCGTAAGTAAATCGTAATCATTTAAATTTATCTGATAAAAGACATATCATAGAAAAAGTTCAATTATAATTAGATAATATTAGATTAAAAAATAGGTAATTCATTAATACTAACATATTTTAGAATAAAAACTATTTTCATTTTATTCAGTCAATTCAATTAAATTTATTTATCAATCCGAATTAGTTTAAGTGGAATTGAATTATCTTGATATAATGATTTTTTTTTGAGAATTATGTTCTATTGAAATTATATCTATTTTGTTTAAGTTAGAAAAAATATAGTTACAGCATCATTATAAGATATGAATGTTGATTGATAATTTTCTTAGCAGTTAGAGATCTTCGTTGGTTTCATTTTATCTAGGAATTACGAATATCGTTTATGAATTGTCGACATTGAAGAGTTCATGAATAAATTATCATCTGCACAAAAATCTAATGATTGGACTCATTTTTACAAGAATTTCTGGACAATCCCTAAACTTGAGAGCTGTAGTTTACAATATTGTGTAGATATTTTAATCTACTAATGAGTAATAAGAAATTATTTAGCTTTCAGATGATAATTTGAAAGATTGCAATGTGATTATCCGTAGTTTTCTAATAATCCATCATTTTAAACGAGGCGAAAGTGAGTCTAGAGACTTCTGTAAAAAATAGGAACGCTTCCACGCACACTCTAGCTATGACAAAACATTATCTAAACGTGGCTGATTACTTTTAGAATATCTGTATATTCATCAAAGTTTTTTTCTGCATTTCTTTCAAAGAAGCTGTTCAGATACAAAAAAAGAACTGGTAGTGTATAGTCTTGTTTAGAAAATATGAATTCATAGTCTTACGATTAAAATATAATTCTGTCAGATATAAGGGTATTCAATGATACGTAAATGTTAATTATCGTCGTCTGATTTTTTATTTTGTGGTTGAAAATTCTCAAGACATAATTTTTCAAGAAATGGAAATGTTTGAGATATTTTAATAAAAAAATCATGTTGAAAAGGACGTTTGTCAAATAATGATATTTTACGAACACATTTGAATAATCCACTTGGAAAATTATTGGTAATATTATCATCATTTTTCATTGTATATCACCATGAAAAATAATGTCATTGATATATAGTTTTCGCTCTGAAAAATAATTAACACAACAAGGGTGTGGGTGTGAGTGTGGCTGTAGGTGTCGGTGTTGTTGTCGGTGTTGNTTCCTATCTGTGAAAAAGTGAAATTTTCTTTGTTGAGTTCATTAGTGCTACTTAATATGGGTTCTTCCTGACCTTGTTCTTATAGATATAAAGCCTGAGGATGCCTCTATCATTGATAAAAAAAATCAGCTTCTTTGCTCGAGCCATAAGGAAGATATTTAATTTTTTTTGGGTAACATGACTTTTGGGCCACCCTGTATATTCGACACTGTTTTATGAAATATTCCTTTTGTTGATTATAATCTTTTTCTGATAATGGTAATTCTAATAATAAATCAATTAATAATGGATGCCAAAAATCAACAAAATAGACAAATTTATTTAATAAACTACTTGTTCGATCTTCTTCAATTTGTTTTTTTAAAAATAGTTATTGACAATTATTCATATTGAATACAACTGTTTATTTCACATGATAAATCATCTCCTAATTTATTGAGATCATTGTATATGTTTCTAACCTATATAGTATATTCTTAATAATAAATTAAATCTTCAGTTATATTATTTTTATAATTACCTTTGAATAATTATATTGTTTTTCTTTATTTAAATCGTGACTATAAATGTAAATTGAATTAATTATTTCTAAATCATGAAGATGTTTTAGGAAACATTGAACATATTCAACTGAAAGAATAAAAAATATTTTGACATTTGTTGAACTATTTTTGAATATATTCTTCACATAGTGTTGGTTGATCATAAAAGGTTTTCAATAGATGGGAACTATTTTCAATATTAGATTCAATTAAATCAAAATTTTCATTTTTATTTATTGATGTATTGTGTATCCATACAGTGATCACTGATTCAATATTATTTATATCTTTTGTTGAATTATTACAACAAGATTGTTCACAATTAAAGATATTATTTTCAGTTGTTATTAAATTAATTTCATTCATTTGTCTTAAACAATAAAAAAAAGTTTTTATTTGATCATTGTTGAACATGAAGATGAGCTCATTTTCAACGATACTTACATATCAAATCTCAAAGCTTTATAAAAAATGACTTGACTGAAAAGTGATAGTCGAATAAACAAAACGCGTTGAGATTGTTATAAGCAAAAGTCTCTTCATTTCTGATTCATATAATATAGGCCACTTGACTCTTTTCCTATTCGAAAGGACGAAAAAAAATTACAATTTTTTCTTTCTATAACTTGGAAAGTTTTTTTTCTTCATCCTGTGTGAAGGTTAATTGTGAGTGTTATTTTATCTACAAACTTACAGTGTCTTTACGAACGATAACAAATTCACTTGTATAATTATCAGCAGAAAAAAACAACAAAATCCTTGTATTATTTGATACGAGAAATTAAAAATCATAAAGGCATTATAGGATTATTCCACGTCATCGGTTTTCATCCAAATGAACATTTCTCATGTGATTAACCTTTTCTATTAAACTTATTTTATTTGCCTAGAAGAAATTGGTTTCTTTTCCAGCCAGTCAATGTCATTTGTGAAAATGTGTCTTAAATCCTTTCGCAAACTTAATCAATTGCATTTTGACACTGAAAGCTGAAGTCTTGTTTTCTCCAATTTCAAGTTTTCCGATATACCTCAGCAAGAATAAAGCTCACTGATTTAATTTTAACTGAACTGCTTAAATAGAAGTAAAACCATGATGAATGACAATCGATTCGATCTAATTTTCCTTTGTGCTTGATCAGTTTCGAAAAGAAGTCTTTTATAGATCAGCTGACAGTTCGTTATGTGTGTTGTTCTAGGTTGTCAACTATCAATAGACTTCATTTAATTGAGGTAATTACATGAATCCTTACTAAAACTGTGACGATTACTGTGGAGAAAACCCATTAGCTAACTTTTTGAGATCAATTTTTCTTCTAGTTGGATATAAAATGCCCACAAGATTCACAAAAAAAAATCTTCTACTGAAACAGGTTTGCATGCCATGGAAGAAAAGATCTACACTCGCGCCCACACTCCAAGAAGAAAAAAATATTCTTTTGAGTTCCAAGAAAATAAAATTGACAATATCCTTGATGAGTTGGATGCAAAGAACATTTGCTGAAAATAATCATGATTGTATTATCAAATAGCCCTTTCATATTAGAAATGAAGTTTAATTCACCCGTATTTTCAAAAGTACTTTCAACATATATTGTATTGATTAAACAAAACAGGTTTTTCTAAAAAAGAACTTATTTCGACTATTTAATGCAATACAATTTATGAATAGGCAATTGACATAAAGAAATACGAAACTGAAAAAAGTGTTCTCCTTAAAAATATAACTATCAAGATGGCTATCGCTCTGTGCTATGTAGATGGATGTGCGTTCTTATGGTGATATCTCCGATTTTCTTTCTGGCTACTCACACAATATACATTAGCTGTTATTGTTCTATACCGTAGTGATTACTTTTATTGACTGCAATTTACCAATCGTCCATAGTTCTTTCTGGTTCCTTGTTTTTTCTTTCTTTGAAAAAATTTAGCTTTTATTAATTTTTGAGATAAAAGAAATAAAGGACTTAAAACCACCAGTTATTTTTTCTGTTTTACTTAATACGGCTGGATTAACACCGAGTTTCTCAACTCTGGACCGTTCTGCTTCACTTTTTGATTTTATCACAGGAATAAAAAGGACAGAGATGATTTCAAGGTCCCCTGGGTTTGTTAGACGCCATTCGATTGCATTGATATCATCGCCTGGATGAGCAACATAATTTTTAACAGTACATTTAAAAGTCTGGAATGAATGAGATTTTACACTACACTCCAACACGGGTATAAGACGTTCATCACCATGCGTAAATGTAATTGCGTATGCTGGATCTGAACAATAATGTATACTTGGTGTGACAAATATTCCATTTGAAAAATCGGCAATGCCAAAGGCTGATACTCCTCGCGGGATATGGCAGCTTGGCGGACAAATACGTAATCCACTTGAGACGACTGTATTTGGCATAACAAGTCCATCCATAAGAATTGATTCGATAGCTTTTATATTTGTTCCATGATAAGCAATATGAGGAAAGTTTATTTTATTGTGTTCACGAATTTTTAAACAGTAACAAAAATTCGGTTGATCACGGATTTCTATGGATTTACCCGCAGCACTCGAAATAAACACATCTGGTGGAAGGCTTAATAGAGAAGGAATAATATCAATATATCGAACAAAAGCATGTGTTTCACCAATCGAAATTAGACGACTTTGTCCTGTTCTATAAGAAAACCAATAAGATGACGGTTTTACCCAATTATAAAGTAGAGCATTTGGTACACCTTTGAATGAAACCATTGGCATATCATTCAATTTAGCGCTTCGTCCATTACGATATCTTGTTGTAAAAAGGCAGATACATCCGTGAAAATTGAAAACATCAAAACCTGGTGATGTTATGTAATCAATATCAATTGTAAGTTTATCATCTGCACAATTACTCGGAAATGTAAATGATAAATCTCCAAATGTAAATATTTGATTTTCAGACACTTTACCATAAATTTCCATTGATGAACTTTGACCTTTTGAATAAAAGACATTATCAATATCATTTGTAGAATAATTAGGAAGTTCTTCACGAAGAATATGACCACTATGTGTATAACGTGCTCTTTCATGTATTGTTATACATAGTGGTAATTGGACAAATCTTGAGTTTCCATGTCGAGCACGATATACAGCTGATAGAACTGTTATGCCATCTTTTTCAAAATCCAATGGACGTCGAGCGATTGAAAAATTCGGATATTTATCCCGTATTGTGTCAGGCATTGCTTTCACAAGATCGTTATATGTAGCATTACAAGGTAACTTTAATTCTGTTAATGGTTTATTACCAGACGTTGCACCGTCACCGTAGAGATGAACAGAAAAAAAATGATTTCCTTTTAAACTAGCTCGATATTGTTTTAAATGTTCTTTCATTGCATCCGTTCTTGCTTCCTCAAACGCAGTGACATTATATATATTTTTTATATTTATATCAGCTCCATGACTCAATAACAAATCAACTGTTGAAACATGCCCATAAAAGACAGCACCATGTAATGGTGTACTTTTTGCACCTGTTAAAAGCTGAATATTAACATTAGCTCCTTTTTCTAAAAGCCATTTTGCTACTGATGTTTGGCCACAACGACATGCAACATACAATAAATTAGCACCATTGTCATTAACTGTATCTGGTGATTTATCACCAAAATAGTATTCAAACCACCAATCTATACCATTAGTAGCCATTTCAAACATATTACGTGCACGCATCGATTCAAATAGATCCGTAATAGTTTTTCCATGAATAAAACCTTCTTGTTCAGCTGTCATACACCATTTGTTAAGTAAAAGTGGATTAGCACCTCGATTAACAAGATATTCAACAACTGATTTATGTCCACCATAAGAAGCAAGATGTAAAGCTGAATTTAAATTGATATCAACAATATCTAAATTGGCTGATTGTCCTTCGACTAACCAATGAACAAGATCTAAATAACCTTTTTTACTAGCGCAATGAAGTAATGTTTGTCGTTGCACATAATATTGTTCATCGATATGTTGCTTCATATTACCAATATTATTTTTAAACCAATCAAGTTGATCTGCAGCTGCTTGTACAAAAGGTGTTTCTTTCAAATCAATAAACACTCTTTTTACAGCATCACCATAAGACTCATTTTCCGCTGTGTAATTTCCAGCATTTTTTTTCCGATAATCGGCTCCACATTCTAATAAACAGCGAACAATTTCAGGATGTCCATAAAAAGCACATACATGTAGAGCTGTACTTCTTGTTCTCTGTGGTAGATCAGGCTCAGCTCCTTGTTCTGTTAAATAGTAGACAGCTTCTACATTGCAAGCACGTGCGGCACAATAAAGAGCTGTGTGCCCTGTTTGTGGACCTTGTGCATTTATACACTTTAATGTAGCATTTTGTAAACGAATTTTTAATTCATTTGCAAGTTCAGGTTCAGCAGCTAATTGTTGTAATGTATAGTCTTCTAAAGATATATCTCTAATCCATTCTCCATGTTGATCATATTTTTTACGTTTATCATGATCAGATAATGTTTCATAAGCACGACAAATAAGTCGAAAATGTTCAGCTGTAATCTTACGATTTTCAGGGGCTTGAAGTCGATCTTTTTTGTATTCATGAATTTTTGTCCGATATGCTAAACGTAACTGATAGTCATTATTAGTTTTGTTTGCTCCAAGTATCTCGTATGGTTCTGACGTTGCCTCTGTCATACTTTTGTATTCTGTCTCACAAAATGTCTCGCACACAAAGAAAAAGTGTTACTTACAAAAAGAAACAAAAACGTTCGGACGAAAGCTTATCTAATCTAATCTTGCATTATTCAGTTTATTTTTTCTCTTTCTATTACTTTCTTGGGATATTTTCAGTGATTCTCCCTCGGACAAAAAAAACGACCTTTTTGCATTTCATTTTTGCAACACTTAATGCATTGTTTTAAAAAAACAAAATATACCACAAGATGCAGCGTGAAAAGAACTACAATTTACAAAATAAAGCTTATTTTAATTTTGTATTTTTTGTTTTCAAAAAAAGCAAAATTTTGTGCGACCAATTTTCGACGCTTCGAAAAAATCATTTTTTCTCTGCGAACAAGAAATTCTTTTTTCCTTTTTTCATCAATTAATATATTTGCGTCAAAAAAAAACAAAATATACTGTAAGATGCAGCGTGAAAAGTTCTACAATCTACACAGGAAAGCTTATTTCAATTATATACTTTTCGTTTCCCAAAACAGCAAAATTCGGTGCGACCAATATTCGACGCTGCGAAAGGATCATTTTTCTACACCAATGGGAAATTCCTTTCTTCTTATTTCAATAAACTGTTCTATGTAAATTGTAGAGCTTTTTACGCTGCATCTTGTGNATACTAGTGGGAAGAAAGATAAGCAAAAAAAGAAAAAATGCATCCAACATATATTTATGACAGTAAGGGAAAAATCCAACACATATACAAATGACAGAATCGAAAAATTTATAACACATGAATGGTAGTGAGAGAGATAAAGATGCAGGTCATAACACAAACGTGTAAAATAAAGCAACCGCAACATTTACTTCGAAAAGACCCAGAAAAAAATCCAAATTTACTTGCGTCAGATCATGTAAAATTTCAATGACGCTTTAAAGCGTCACCGGTCCCGAAAGGGTTAAAAAAGCTGTTAGCGCGATCCCTTGCGGGATTAAAAATGTGAAACACGATGAATCTATTGTTACTAGTTAAATGGAAATCGGTTTGT
This sequence comes from Rotaria sp. Silwood2, assembly GCA_905329745.1. Lineage (NCBI taxonomy): Eukaryota > Metazoa > Rotifera > Eurotatoria > Philodinida > Philodinidae > Rotaria > Rotaria sp. Silwood2. Next base: position 23,598 of record CAJNSZ010000716.1, on the reverse strand, counting down.
TCCATATCTTTCGATACATTTGTAGCTAACTGTTTATCTAATGCTTTAGAACCACAGTTTCTCTATCACATTCTGTGATGGGTTTCGGGCCTGTCTGTCACGGTCTGCGATGGATATTGGGATTTTTCTGTCGCGGTCTGTGATTTCTGAGGCTCTCTGTCACGGTCTGTGGGGGAGGGGGAGGGGTGCAAATGTCTGCCCCTAAACACTTCAGCACTCCTTTCAGATCGTGTTTCACAAAAGGGCTTTTTTCAGCAAGCTTTAAAATAACGTGATTTTTCTATTCAAATTAATTAATTTCTATAGTATATGGTAATCTAAAGGGCTTTTGTGAAAAAGGCCTGTAAAAGCGTTAATTTATGCTTCCTGGGTTTTCTTCATTCATTGTTGAGTCGAAATGACGAAATAAGGAGTTGGGCGATGAACAAGAATTCAGTGGTGTCCATCGTTGATATTTATTATTTTGAATAGCCAGTACGACATTTCCCGGTGATATACAGACATTAATGTTGTCCTATCGTTATAATATCCGCCTACATATGACCATATTTTGGTACAGATTTGGGTGTATTCCACGTCTATGTTTCATCGTATACGACCTTAATATAGTCGCTAGTAAACGGCTGAAGCACGATCTATTTACTGACGTTTACGGTAACGGAAAGGATCGTGTACAGTCGTTTACAGTCGTCGTACTCTTCAATCTAAGATGTGGAATTCGAACGTGTCTTATCTAATAGATATTATTTTCATCAGGATATATGCCGATTGATATGATAAATTTAATAAACTCTATTTCTCAAAAATTTTAAAGAATAATTCCGAGAAAAGCATCACGATATTGATTTGTTTCTTATTGGATGAAGTATAACTAATACCATAACCTTTATATTTAATCTGTAAAAACTCGATAGTTTTTCGTACTGACTTTTAGTCAAGGCTTTTGAAAAAATTCATGTCTTTCTATAAACACACTTTTCCGTGAATTCAGATGTTATTGCCACACTTACCAGATGATACAATGATTGAATTCTTATTCATTAAGGATTTAGAATCTTCTGAGTTTGAATTATTTGGGCGTACATTATATGCTTCTAATGATTTTGCTTGAATCTCATTTAAATGAATTTCGTTAAATTCATTTTCTTGGCGAACTTCAGATGATACAACGACTGAAATTCTATTTAGGAATGATGTAGAATCTTGTTGAATCCTAATATTTGGTAGTTGAACAAGTTCTTCTGCTAGTTTTGCTAATTCAATTTTGAATCGGTCTAAATCAATTTCATTAAATTCGTTCTCTCGACGGATTTTTTTTAATTGTTCAGTTAATTGAGATAACTTTTTTTCTATTTCAATAAAGTGTTTATTTTTATGTTCAGTTAATAATTGTCTACATTCATCTGCTGTTTGTTTAATTTTATAAATTGAATTTTCCTCCCATTCATCAACTTGTTGTATCAATGGAGGCTTTCTTAGAACTTCATTTTGTTCAATCAGTGTTTGGTGAAACTGATCACGATCATTTTCGATTTCATCGAATTCTTTACCAAGTGTTTGACGATGTTCTGCTAAATGATCGAAACAAAAATCTCGTGAACATCCTGTACATTTATACACAATTCTTTCTTTGTCACATATAGAACATGTTGCTCGACCATTTCTCGTTGTGTGTGCCATGTTTTGAAAGAAATGTATGTATGTCTGAAAATGCGAAGGAAAAAAAAATGAAAAAAGTGAATATTATTATGTAAATGTGTGGATATATATGACAACACAATGTGCCAGTGTCAATAAATATCGATAGGAAAGAGAAATTATTACAAGTTTTCTTCGTAGAAGCATTTTCGTAAGAGAACGCTATGAATCATATAACTTGTTTATTAAATTTTCATTCAATATCCATCAAAAGTGAATACTCTTCACAAGGTTTGTTGTTACAATTTCATTTATGTTTTCTTGTTCAGAACAATAAAACTGATTGCTGTTTAGTATAAATTTTCTAATTTCTATAGAATGACGAAATTCTTCAGGAAGAATCATCTATAGATGTCATCGATTGTTAGACACGAAACGAGTAGGCATTAACGACATATTGTCGAACAAGCAATACTTTTTGTATAGAGAAAATTGATAAATATAGATAACAGAGAAGTGTTAGAGGATTTTGTAGTGATATTCTTACTTTTAGTAAACACTGAGAACAAATTAACTGCTCGATCTTTCCTTCGTACACACTAAAAAATAATTTGTCGCAACGAACACCTCGTGTCGTAATAGTGTCGCGTTTCTTGCATTCTCCGCTGGATATCATCACCTAGCGGAGAACGCAAGAAATGCGACACATAAAAAGTGCGACACTTACGACAGTCAAGCACGAATGACTCATGCTTTTAAGATCAGATTTGAAAGTTGCTAATGCACTTTGAGTATATTTTTGAACGAAAGGATTTTATTGGTTCAATTTTTATCAAACGATCTCCATTTTCATTAGTTAAATAAAATTTTAAAATATTATTAAGACTTTAAACTTTATTAGATAATAAAGTTAAGAAATTAGAAATTGTTTTGTTTTTGAAAAGCGACTAAAATTTAACTGTTATAATTTTGAAGGTTTTTATTGATAAGTGATCATATTGTAAAACTTTAAAGTTCAATTCAAAACCTAGTTAGTTTAGAAAGATGTAGAGTTCGCTAGTGTATGCAATAGAAATGTAACTAAATGTAGGAAGACATATAAGTGTCCAGTGTAGCCTATTTAAATCTAGGTAACTACGTTCTCAAACTGCTGCCTCTAATTTTGGAAGATGAATATACTTAACTTGCAACAAAACAATATTATTTTTTAATTTCAGCCGATTTAATGTGGAAAGTTTTATTAGATTTTCATGAATTATGAACTTTGGTACTCCACCAAAAAGAATATTTGATGAATGACATGCGTAAAGTCCAATAAATTGTTTAAAAAAAATCAATGAAATTTTATGCTAATTGAAACAAGGTCACTGGAATAAGTTAACTGCACAAGGTGTTTTTTATAAAAAAATATTTTTGCACGTAGTAACATCTTTGGTTAGGCTTAAGTTCGAAGAATCTTAATCTTAATCAAGACTACTATGAACAAGCCAATTTATTTACTTCTTGTATTAAGAAAAGAACACTTATACATCACGACCAAGGGCGGGGGGGAGATGAATTTGACTAAGATTAATGGTAATTTTGATCAAGGTCGAAGCGTGATTGCATATTGGTTTTATCATAATTCAGAAAGTTTATTCAATTTTTATTGGAAGTAGCGCCTCGGTGTATGTGTTTGAAAAGAATTCGAATAGCGATACCAAAATTTTAACTTCTCTATTTTTACATCTTCTTCCTAATTTTTCCTTGTCGCATATAGATACAGTATTAATAGATTGCAATTAATTTGTTTCCAATGGATGCTTGATTTCATGCTATAATACGAAAGAAGCAGTGTTCTAATACGAAAAAAATGATTGATAGCATTCACCTGACAATTCTGTGTCACGAACTAACTAAATAAATTGAAATGCTGCAAGCATGTATCAAGCGAATTCTACATCTTCCTAGCCTAGATACAAAGTTGTATTGAAAACAAGAGCGAACTCTACAAATTTTGGTTGCTCAAAATAAAACTGTTGTTGAAATTTGTCTAAGTAATTATTTTTAAATAATAAAAAGAGAAAATTTCAATTTTTGAATTATTTTTCAAATGATTTTTAATCTGAATAATTCAAATTGATTGAAAAATAAGGTAAAATTGAATTTTAGATTTTATGTTCGCAAATGAGAAGATAAGGTCCAGCCAGCATTATTTTTGAACAATCTCCAAGAAAAAAACGCATGCCATGCTCTAGCAGTCTACTCCATTCTTTGCTTATTACAACTTACATAGAGGTAAATAATCAACTTTGATCAAATAGATGTTGCGATGACGAAATCGTACGGGCCAATCGCAGCATTGGCCTTCCAAAGCAACGCTTCTTATCAACAGAAATGAGAAAACTTGCCATTCGACTGCATACACTTCGTATTCACCTTCCTACGTAGCCATGATGTGCTGTAAACATGGGTTAAGGTGAGAATCTTCTGTTTTGTCCCACTAAGTTATACTGCAAAGATAAGGTTTGAGTATGTGATTTTGGATAGGAGGATGAGGTCTGGTTGTGTGAAGAGAATTTCGACTTTGAAGTTGATATGTATTATTATAATATGTAATCCAAGATTGCAACCAAACCAACACTCACACCAAAACCTACACCGGAAACTATTGTAACCAAGAGTCCGGAAGATGAACAGACACGTTACTTAAGAATAGCAACTATGAAGAACAATATAATGTTGCCGCTTCTATTGTTTCGAAGTTTCTATCAAAATATGCGTCGCTTGGGTGAAAACATCGTTGGAGGATGGAATCAGTAAAGGATCATATAAGCAATTGGTGTCACTAACTCGTTTTGCTTTCACCGAAGATTTTTTCAAGTGCCTCTCTCACGTCTAGCAACATTCTGATGCATCTGAAGCAAGAAGAAAATTATTTGTTGATTTTGCAGCGGTTTTTTTCTCACATGTTCTGCATATAAGTAAAACAGAATAAAAACAAAGTCACACAAAACGAATCGAACAAGTTAGTAGCAATGTGAAGCTTAGTTCGTGAGATGAGTTTTGGGCTTAGTAGTTCTACTCCTGTCTGTTGGCGTGGGTATGAGTGTTGTGAATACCTACACCTATCATCTCTACCCCAATCCCACTTTCCATTCCTATTCCCACAACCACCCATCCACACCCTTTAGCTTAAAAAGTCAAACTTTCTTATATTAAAAGTTTAAATAAAACAATTATCGGAAATACTTGTTTGTTTTTTAGTTAAAATCCTTTTTCAATAAATTACTTAACAAAACTTGGATTTTTGCCTTAGTTTTTATTAAAAGTTACTTTATATTTAAATGGGAGACAATGTGTTCTAGTCGATCGATCAATATTCACAAAGGTGATTTGACAAAACAACAAGTAAGTTTACACGATAAATAATGTCAACGAAATCGACCGAGTTGGTATTTGTTTCAGGCTGATGTTATTGTCGTGTGCTTATCATCAATAGCCTTGCTCGAAACTGTCTTAAAAGCAGGTGGAGATGCCGTACTGGCTTCATACAACAGTGAATTAAGAAAAAATTCAACAAACATCACTGCAGTTGCAGCTAGTGGACAACTTCTAGCGAAAGAAATTTATTTTCTTCCATGGGAACCAAACTCGGATGAGGCACTACTCTGTGAATCATTGAAAACATTTGTTTCAAATGCTATTAAAAAAGCAGCGAATGATAATTATACGAGTATCGCATTTCCAGCTATTGGTTGCGGTCAGTACGGCTGTTCGATCAATCTTGTTGCTAAAACTTTAATTGGAGAAGCCTTTCGACTACAAACTGTGCACCCAATTGCCATTTTCTTTATAATACAACCACATAGAACAGATATTTATGATGAGTTTCAAAAACAAATTAACTTATTAGAGCCATTAGAACCGACTCCAGAAATACCATCAGTATCCGTTTCGATTGGAAATGGAATGATTGTAGTAGAAAATGGAAATATAACAACGCAAAAGGTACACGGAGTTGAGAACATAAAAACACTACAAGAAATATATTATGTCCCATTGTTCTTTTAATAGGTTGATGCTATTATTGGAAGCTCATCGTCGATAGCCTTACAACAGACGATAATCGAAGCAGCGGGCAATGAAGTTAAAACTGCATATGAAACCGAATACAGACGCAATCCGAATTCGATTCTGATCTCGACTCCACCCGGTCAATTATCTTGTCAGCGAATCTTTTTTCTTAAATGGAAACCGAATGTAGATGACTCTATACTTCGACAATCGATCGTTGATTTCATATGGACTGTTATTCAGAATGTTATCTCCTATAATTACACATCAGTTGCATTCCCAGCCATCGGATGTGGAGGATATGGCTGCTCCGTAGATATTGTAGTCAAAACAATGGTTCGAGAAATTAAAAATCAACTGAAAACAAGAAATTTATCATTGACAGTCAAATTCGTTATTCAGCCTGAGCAAAAAAATATTTATGATGAATTTTGTAAGCAAGTCTTGGCATCCGAAGAAGGTAAAGGCTTTGATTTTTGCTGTGACCATCAGATGTCATTTCGGTTCCCACTAATCTATTGAGTAGCATGAAAGAAAAATATTTAAATTGAATAACTAAATAATCGATTCAGAATCTTTCCAAAGAAATGGTTCAAATCATAAAGGAAAAATGAAACTGAGATAGACGTTGGTGGACACCATAGAATAAGCAACTCGAATATCATCGCGTAAGAAATTATTTTTAGTAGCTTTCGGAACAGCGGTCGAAGATCAACTACCAGCAACATGGGAGAAATCAACTAGAAATCAATTACGATTTATGGTACCTACTAACACAAACGAATACAAGTTCATTTTGACAGATTTCGATAAGACAATGAAAGGAAAATACACTCAAATAATAAAAATTGAACGTATTCAAAACGAGAGATGGCTTTTACAATATTTAGCTCATAGTCGAGATTTTAAAAAAAGACTTAGCATTGATACTGAAAAACATTTGTATCACGGATGCCCTGACAAAGCAGCAAATTCAATTATCGAGGACTGTTTTAATAGAAGTTTTGCTGGAGTGAACGGTAAGTTTTATTTATGACTTTCGAAAAAAGTTTCTTTCGAGTATTTTTCTATTCTAGGAACAGCATACGGTGTTGGTGTTTATTTTTCATTGAATGCAGCCTATAGTCATGACTATACTCAGCCGAATGTCAATGAAGAACGATGCATGTTTGTTTCACGTGTTCTGATCGGGAAAACGACTAAGGGAAATAGTTCGATGAAAACTCGACCTCTGGGATTCGATTCAACAACTGATGGGAATCATATTTTTGTCACGTATCATGATGCACAAGCGCTCGCCGAATATTTAATAACTTATAAATAGAGTTCAATAACTATTGTTTGAGGTTAATGGGAAGAGAAGTGCTCTTGGTTTCTGCAAAATACAATTGAAACTTATATAGAATCTTAATATCGTTTTCTCAAAAAACAACAAAGTGTTACTTCTACAGGATGTGTACCACCTTCATCTACACTATATAATAATCATTCCTCAAAAAGCAAAAATCCATTTGACACGTACACCTTGAGAAAAACATTTTTAGATAATAGTCTAGCTTCTTCTCAAATGCATTTCTAAATATTATTAAGACCTGTCTTTATTTAAAACTTGGAGTAGTCACTTGTCTTTAACATGATTTGATTCAACATCAAACATAAAATGTTGTCTGATTCTTTACAGTATACCCGAAAGTCTAAGGTAGAGAGTGTGGATATGAGTCTATTTCAGAGTCTATTCTTCACTTACATCCACACTCACATCCTTCTCTATAGAAGATGCCATGTATTTCACTAGAAAACGAGAAAATTTTCAGAATATAATCTTCTTTACTAGTTTTGACGTAATCCAAGACCATTCTTTGTGCTTGGCGCTTTCTTTCATTTACATATTTATGAATCCTACATGATTGTTTTGATCCCGATAAACGTGAATTTAATAAACGTTGCTGTATAATTCATCAAATTTTATCACGGCAAAACTTTTGAACTTTCGTTTATTACTGTGATTTTGAATTGTTTGATAATCATTTACATATTGATCTTTTTTGTTTTAAAATATTGTTCATTAATGATAATTATCAAGATGATAATATTTTTAAATTTATAGCTTAGATATTCATCGACATTGTTATATTTATTGAAGAAAATATATTAAGTTGATTATTTTATTTGAAAAATCATGTCGTAACTCATTTTCAATTTCACTTCTCGTTATTTGTGTTTATTACGTTTTGTGAAACTCGCAAATATTTTCGAAGAAAATAGTGAGTGTAAGTTTTCAGTCGAAGGTTTTACAGCTCCCCTCCCCATTTCAGACACTTAGCAACCCAAGCCTCATCGCAGACCTTAGAAACGAGTTTTAAATGTCGTTTGATATTATAGGTTATAGGAAATATATGAATTCCACATTTCAGTCCAAAGAGCTGCGCTAACAAACTTTTTTGCTTGTGTTTTGTATGAAAGGAAGTTCAATATAAAATAAATCATTGGAAACTCTATTGCGTCGTGTATCTGACAAATAGAGCGGTGTAGATGCGGGTCTGAATCTTGCTTTCATTCATACCTCCCCCCCCCCCCCTTTAATTGTAAAGATGTTGATGAATCATCCTGAATAATGCAATTAATATCTCTCATCATCAACATGCATTAACCGTTGCTAGGAATCCATAAATCTAAACATATAATGATTAATCATATCTTTTAAAATACCAGCAATCTCATCGTGTTTCACATTTTTATTTCACAGGGATTGCGATAACAGTTTTCTTGTGTTTTTCTTTGATTTTACTTTTTAATGAGTATTTTAAGCTAACAAAAACTTTGTTATCTTCCTTTTGTAAATATTTCTGTAGTTTTTGATACCCCTTTATATTGCTTTGTCCTTTTGCAATTCTTCGTACTTCTGAAGTAGAGAAATATGCTTTTTTTTTCTTGCCAAAAATACATGCAAAAACTTTATTTGATTCTAAAAATTCATGAATTTCAGATATCACTATAGGTTTGTTCGATAATTTAAATGTAAAAAGTAGTCAAGATCATTTCAAAAAAGAGTATTTAGCTCACACAAAATATTTTTATGTCAAGTCTATTTATTGATTTATATATCCATTCATTTGTTGAAGTAACCATTCTCAGTCAGTATAACATGACATATACAAACCAACCTGCTCCAACATTGTTGATTTTCAAATAAAATGCTATCAAGTAATAATTCCCACTCACAGTGGGAAAGGACTGGATCAGATAATCGAAATTATTTTTGTTGCCGCATTTGTCTATGTAGCAGTATGCTCCCGATTGACAAGGACTTGCTGTTATTTGGCCGTAAGCACTTGGATCACAATTAGTACTCGTAGCACAATATTGAGTCCATCCTGTAAAATCGCCTGTCTCAAATCCACCATTCACAAGAATATTTGTGTTATTAACTGTATCATTCACAGATATGCTGTCCAGTAACCAATGGTGATGGGCACCGTTAAGTTCGCCTGTAATGATAAATGTTAGAGTTGCTGATGAAGCAGTAGCAGTGAAGCCATATGTGTAGAGTGTATAAGTGGTCGTGGCAGAGCCAGAACCAATGGTAAAAATTGCTCCTGCCGTATTTGGGCTGGTACATGATGGTGCTATCCAAAGTAAAACAGAATTAGAGCTCGATCAATACTACATACTATGATTAAAAACTCACACGTTGTTGTTGTTGTTGTTGAAGCTAAATGGACATGAAATAATGAAGCACACAAAGAGATTACATATTCGGATAAAGATTCTGTCGAGTGAGATCATAAGATGGCGAAAGAATTTTTAATACAGCTCGCGAAGAATATGATTTATCTTGCTTTTCCCAAAGCAACTTTTTTACTGTTCGATTTTCAAACATTGAAAAAAATGCAATGAGAGAAATACAGTATTTACAAATCCTACTGAAAATTTCTCATTAAAGCTCTCCAGTTCAAAAGCATTCAATCAAATATTATCTTGCAAGTAGATAGAGAGAAATGTGGAAGTTGGAAAGGTCCCATGTGAAAGTTGAAAGTTCTTCGTTGCTTAAGATACGTTTCCAATTTGAAGCCTTAGAAATTTCATTTCATTCACCAGACGAACAAGAAATATTAGCAATAGATATCCTATCTAGTATTTCGTGTTCTAAATTTGCGACATAACTCTTTTTATGATTCGTTGTATTTCAATGAAAGGTATGTTAAAAAAATTTACTTGTTGTAGTCGTTGTTGTTTCGGATGTTGTAGTTATTGTTGTTTCCGATGTTGTAGTTATTGTTGTTTCCGATGTTGTAGTTATTGTTGTTTCCGATGTTGTAGTCATTGTTGATGTCGATGTTGTAATGGTAGTCATTGACGATGTTGTAGTGGTTGTTGATGTCGATGTTGTAGTTGTTGTTGATGTTGATGTTGTAGTTGTTGTTGATGTTGATGTTGAAATGGTAGTCGTTGACAATGTTGTAGTGGTTGTTGATGTCAATGTTGTAGCCGTAATCGTTGACGATGTTGTAGTAGCGGTTGACATCGAATCTACCAAGAAAAGTTTCATGAGTAAATATTTACGGAAACTTAATTAAATCTTAGGTTTCTTTAATGGTGTCGCAAATTTTCGTTTTTAAGCAATCGGAAACAGTTTTTCCATGATCCTAAAAGAGTCACGAGTGTTTAATTGCAAAATTAGTTAATTAGAATAAAGTATTCGAGGTGTCAAGTGTTCACCACTTATCCATGACGAAAAATCAACTATTAACAGAGCTTTTAGTTCAGACCCTACGGCATTGAAATATGTAGCATAAGGGAACCATTCAACAAAAAACAAAGTTGCTTGTTATTTTCTTCGCGATCCGCTTGAAGGTCAAGCGAGAATCACCTCTGAGTGTCTATACAGCAGATCTCGAAACAGGCCTCCTGGTTCAAATTGTATTTCTTGTTTTGAGAGAAGATTTCCCGTGTTAGATAATGGAAGAGTTTGGTTTTAATCAATTTTTTTAACTTAAAAAGCAATTAAAATGATACTATTTGAATGCGATAAAAATCTGTTTCTTTTTTCAGCTTTGAAGATCAATTTCATTTGATTTTTATTATTCTTAATCGATTTAAAAGAAATAGTTCCAGTGACTTAAACTATTTGAATCGATCAAAAACGACTAAAATCAATTGAAATCTATCTTCAGAGCTGGAAATTAGATTTCAAGCAGAACTAAATAGCGTCATTTTAATCGAATTTTACTAAAAGAATAATCAATTTTATTCTGATTCTTCGTCTAAATTTCCTACATGGGTTTTATACTTCGCAACCAATAACCATATGAAATCTTTAACATGCGAACGTTTTGGAAATTTCATATATCGGACAAATAAAAACTGATCATTTATTTGACTCGATGATACTACTCATCCGCATAAGACCAAGTGCATTATCAACTGCATTAAATGCCATGAATGCTACGGAAGTGGAACACTGTCAACTGTGTAATTACTAAAGTTAATGATATAGCTAAAAATGTTAATCAATTTGACTCTTTGTAATTCATCAGTGGGTATTTTACTCGTGAAAGCTTTTGTTAATAAATGATAGTCTTCAAGAAGTTGAGGTACCCAAGAACACATCTTGGTCTTTCGATTCAATAAGAAGTTCGACTTATCTCTTATATTGTTTTGTAGGGTGTGGCTGTACGAATCATATGCATCCATATCTTTACGCCAGACCCACACTAACATCCATGCTCACGCCCTTACTCACACCCACACCCCCTACACCCGCAGACACTCACATTCATTTCGCACTCATAAGTTGTACTTAGTTTCAATCCATCGCAATAGAATTTATAGAATATAATCTATAATAGAACTTATCAATTCGCATGAATTACTTGCGTCGAATGTCCATGCTCTAAGCATGTCTTGGAAAAATGGATTCCTTTTGAGAAAAATTCACTGAGATGGATCGAAATTGAGTAAAAACCACTTACATGTTTAATTTTTCGTCTGAAAAAAATTGTTTTTTTCTAATTTTCTTTCTTCATTCACGTGGTATTTAGGTTATAAGTTAACCTAAAGCTTTGATGAATACATTGATAAAAAAAATGACATAGGGGCTCCGGTGAACCTATTAAGAGGATGCATACTCTGGGATGAAAAGGTGAATCAGACAGATGGCTAGATATGGAAGTAGAGATATGAAAAGGAAATAAACAATTGCTCATCATCTTTCCGCATTTCCTACTTTTATTGACCAAATAATGATTACAGAAGCCACTAGCGAGAACTAGCTTCAAAAATGATTCAGAATTTTTTAAAAAGGAGAGTTCTTCAAGTCGAACTCGGCTCGATCTGAGTCGAATGGAATCGATTTGCTAATTACTTCGCTCCTTTTTGGTGTCGAGTAAAGATAGTATCGTGTCACATGTAAAAGTCCAATGAAATGATTGCCTTCTACATTCGAAACGAAACATGTTATTTTCAGAAATTGCATGAGTCCTCTATTAATTAGTTGCACAATTCAGATGAACTTAAAATCAATTGTGATTTTATCTACCCTCATAAAACTAAAAAAATGATGTTTGTTTTTGTGTTTCATTGAACACTGACTATTGTGAGATGTTAATTCGATAGAAGCTAATCAAAAAGCTGGTATCAGTAAAATCACGAATCGATTAGCTGAAATTCAATATTTAGTGATTGTCATACCCGTTGCTGTCATTGGTTCTTGCTTTGATGTTAAGAATAGAGTAAGTGCAACTGCCAAAACTATACCACCCATCAGGAAACCAAGCAGTATACCTGGGAGAAGTCGCGGCATGCATGAGCAGCACTTCATCGCTCCCCACAAAAATCTCAATCTCAAAAGTCGTGATATTGAAATACATATTTGCTAAACAGATTATCAGCTCCACTCACCTGCTTCTTTTTTTGTCCTCTGAGCGATCATCCTCAACATTGGTAAAAAACATAGTACTGGAACGAACATTACTTGGATTGATTCCGCTGTATGTATTTCTCGTATGGGTGCTGTCATTTTCTGGTATTGTCCAGTCAGACAGTGGCAGATGACAAGAGTGTTGTTGGCTCATAGTTGGCTTTGCTGAAATTGATTAAAATGAGTTTTGTATCGACAGCAGATTTTTTTTTTCATCTGAATAATGATTCCAAGCTTTGATCAATAGTGGCAGTTGTATGGCCACTTTTCGATTCTCTTGTATTTAATCATGGAAAGAACGTCCAGAAGCCAACTTCTTCATTTTATGATTTATTAATATATATATATCATTGTTTGCGCGTTAGCGAAGCCAACACAAGCATTCTATATATGAGCTTTGTATTATAATTATATTTTTTCTTTGCTTTTTATCCTTTCTATGCAAGAAAAAGAGCCTCCAATTGAATTGGCATTGCTTGAATATAGTCAATCTCTACTATTAGTCTTCAACGTCTGGAGTGTTCTCATCAAAATCAGCTAGTATAAACTGAATCAAAACTGAGTTAAAAAACCTGGTTCTAGTGTGGACTCGAATCGATGTCTTATTGAGTCACCATCTTCTACCTAAAAATGTCATGCCATAAACCGACGCAGAGATAACTACAACGGCCTAGATAGTAAAGCCGTTCATTCTAATGAAGATGGGAGTGTAGGTGTGGGTAACAGTCTAGAATGTTCTTTACAAAATATCTCCAAGTCTTCGCCCTCGGAAAAAAATGTCTACAACATTTCGTCCTTGAAGAAATGTCCTTCCTAGGGGTAGCACTTTATCTTTATTTTACTTTGAAAAAGTAAAGTGAAGTAAAGTGATCCAACTTTACTTTACTTTGCAGAGGAAAATTAGAAAGCAATATTTTTCATGGATAAATTAAAAAATCGAACTTTTCAACTTTACTTTTTTAAGTAAAGTACAAAAATACTTTACTTTACCGAATAAAGTAAAGGTCAACACCTTACTTTACCCGGTAAAGTAAAGATAAAGTGCCACCCCTAGTTCTTCCGAGTAAATATACTTGGTTAAAATATTCTTGAGAAATGGTTACTCATGTGAAAATATCCCTCATCTTCAATCGTTTCTCTTGAAATATAATGTTACAAGAACGCAGATGACGCTCTAATGGGTGTGGGTGTGGGTGAGAGCATAGTTGTGAATCTTCTTTTCATTTTCACCCCTACTAACTTCGGCTGCGACACTAATACCCACACCCCCCACACCCACACCCACACCCATACCCACACCCACACCCACACCCATACACCACCCACACCCACACCCACACCCACACTCCACCCATATACTGTTTTTCATTAGACGTCCTTTGTGATATCAAATTTATAGAAGACCACGCAAAGGCTGATGCTGCTTTAATGGTCCTCAAATGGTATCTGAATTATATCTATGTTATGTGTATATGTATGTAAAAGTTTCAATTTAATTTAGGAAATCAAAAATTCATCTCGAAATGAATACTATTCGAGAATCTATGAAGAAATGTGTGAACGACGAATGTAAGAAAATTTGTTTTGTATTTAAAAATCTATCGTTTTATATATTTGTTGTAGTAATGGACGAATCAGATTTTATGAACTTATTTACTGCAATAAAATCTGAAAACATCGAACATTTATATAAAAGTAAGCTCAATAGTATTCGAAATGAAAATATTTCCGCAATTTGTTTCAGGAAAAAATGAAGCACAACATGACAACAACAGAAAAAAATCTAAGCAATGAAGCTTACGTCTTTGATGAATGTTCAAACTTGTTTGTTTTTTGGTCGACGTCAATTGTTCTCGAATAAAAAACGTGTTTTTGATGTTTCGCAATAGGTTAATCAAAATTCTGTCTATAAATATATATTTGATAATTAAACTAAGTGGACAGATCATGTATTTTTTTTATGTTGATAAATTTAATAAACAAGAATGGCATAAGATGCTTCGATAACAAACTTATAAGTGGTTGATCTCGAGAAAAAAACTATCTTTTAATGAAATGTAACTAAGAAAAGATGACTCATAACATTCCTTGTTTAGAAAGATTTTGATTAAAGTTTAGTAAATTAACAAAATATTTGTTGAACAAAATAATAATTTATTCATTGAAACTATTGATCATGTGAGTAATGAGAAGATCCATACATACTGTTAACCACTGTGGTACTCCACTCACAGTCGTACACCTACACTTACATTCTTTTTAATCCGTAGATTTATCGATATATAAAACTCTGAGTATAGAAAACGGAACTTCTTTCAATTGAAACTAGCTAACTTCTTTGATGAAAGACAGAAAGAGATGATAAAATCGATAGATTAATAATAATTTGAAAGCGAGTTCCCATGAAATCATTTTTCCGAAGGGTACTGTAAGCAAAGAGTCATGATCTTTCTTGTTAGTAGGCAGAAAATTATTTTAACATATGATCACAAGTTTCGCATTCATTGTTTTCTTTCAAGGGAATGCTTGCTCATTTCTGTTCATAGTAGACTAACTGTTGTTTGGCAATGATCGTCGATTTGACGGTGCACTTTACGAAAAGTAGCTCTTCGATATGATGGTATGCGCTCAAGGGAGAAAAAACGTATTTCCATGTTTTTGCAAATTTCAGAAATACTTTGAAATATTTAGAAATACTTAAAAATACCTAGAAACACGTAAATTCGCTTTTTTGTCCCTGGGTAAGATAATCAAGACCATTATGATCGATTCCTGCAAAGGAAAAATAAATGATTCGGTATTAGCTGTACCAGTTGTTTTTTAGTCTTTTTTTAATAACATTGGTCCATGGATCACTTTTGGCATTATATAACGATAGCTGTCTCCATAGTATTTACCATTTCAGCAATCGACCTTATTCTTGTTACTAGTATCACTGTTTTTTACCTCTCTCAAATTGAAGATGTAGCGCATGTTGAAAATTCGGAAAACACCTTGGAATATCGTCAACGTACAGATATTTTCCCATACGAGGCTCATGCAGCTCGTGTTATTGAAACTATTGATGAATGGATATACCAACAACACATGCTTATACTTGTCTGTGTCTGAATCAAAGAATATCACACAGGCATATTTTATCTTATCGGCATCCGTATTGATTTTCTCTTTAGGCTTTTTGTCATATCATCTAAATAAAATCGACTGCTTGGCGGTTCAATAGTGGTCTGCTCGAACATCGACTACCGTGGTAAAACTTGGCAGTATTCACTTCATGTCATCGTCTATGACGCTACTATTTGACTCACTGGAACAGTAGCTAACAATAATCAACTTCTGGTTCAGAGTGAGTTCGGGATTGTACATCGTAGGTGTCGTACTCAACTTGCCATACCGATTAATCTGTTACAGAATATTCATCACGGCAAGATTTGTAAGTACAGCACCAAGCTTCTTCATTGCGTCCAGTAATTACTTTTGATTGCTAGCTGATCGCAACTGAAAAATGTTGAGATTTAGAGAGTGGAGCGCACTGTAATGGTGTAGTTTGAGCAAACAGTAACCAACTAATACATACCATTAAGACGAGTGTTTTTTGAATGAACATTTTCAAATATTCCTTCATTATCCATGCAAAAAGTTTCTTATAGAAAATCGAACAAAAAAAGATATTTTATCATGTTATGGGTTAAAAATGAAGGTTTCTTAGATTATCCGATATACGTTCAGAGGCAATACTTTCAACTTAATAACATTTAATCTAATTATCCTTGAATTAATAATAAAAAACAAAGTACAGCAAAACAAATCTTGTGCACTGTTATTCGCTCAAAGACTTACTGAGAAAATGTGATTACTAATGCTTGAATAGTACTGTTTACCTCTTACCAAATAGGTCTTTGAAGAGTACACATATTGCATATTTTTCAGTTTTATACGAAAAAGAGCTTGCAACAATTATCAAAAATTGCAATAGTCGTCTGAATGGACTGTTTCATTTTGTTGCCTGTATAACTTGATTAAATAATAATCAAACCTGCATATTCTTCATCATAGATTTATGAATGCTTCATTATTAAGAAGTTACATAATATAGATGAGTCGAACAGTTTCAATATAACCATAATACGTTGCAGAGTCTTTAATTTGAATTATTCCTTGTCACACATTTGGAATACGCATACACAGGCAAGAGAATAGATGACGTATTGTATGCTTGCATGTTGTTCATTCTCGAAATCAGGGAATAAAATAAGTAGTAAACGATGGAGCAAGACCAACAAAATCTTAAATACTATTTCGTCACAATGTACACACGTATTAGATTGTAAGAACATAAATGATCACTATAAAACTACTAGTTCGTGTCGAGAAATAGGAATGTAGAATTTTTAAACAATCGACACTCAGCTCTGCAATACAGCTTTGAAATAAGAAACATTATACAATACAATTGAAATCCACCCATGTAATATATTAATCCAAAACCGCTTTTTGATTAATGAATAGTTCGTCTCTGCGAAAACATCTGTTTGAATTTTCTCATTGTTTATTGACTAATGAGCACAATTCCTTATCTCTCCTTTTCTTCACTTTTCATGTTTTTTTATCATACAGGTTTCCTGTCTCGTTCCATCTAGCATCCGTTACTTGATATACTTACAAAACGTGCTCATTCGCTTTCTGTGAGCTGTATTTACAATGTTGCTCAATGCACATACATTATTGAAGCTTTTGCTCCTTCTTATTCTCTTTTTATGCCACAATCAATGCATGAACATTTTCTTCTTTTATATAGCTATTTATGTATTTGTGGTTTTTATTCAACCTTTTCATCTGTTATCAAGGAATAATCTAAGATTTTCTCAGTATTATTGACCTATTGTCTCACATTTATAGCTGTGAATGAAAAGAATACCAACACACATAGCCCTTCTAACTTTTGGACTTGAATCAAGAAGTATTTTTTCGAATCATGCCTGGTCAATGTCCCCTAAAAAGGATTATCAGGTCAATATCAAACATATATTTATGTGTCGTTAGAACATTGATCGATCAAGTGGACATAATATTCCATTCTATTGCATATTTGTTTAAACATCTATTGATATGGAAAACAAACGAATGATATTTTGATTAATTTTCTTTTCCAATCAGTATCTAACATCTTTTCTTAAAAACACAATAGGATTTTCAATATTATCTGTTGCCGAGGGATTCTTTTTCTAAAACATGTTCAAATTTAGATTCATACAAATTGAATTAGAAAAACTCTAATTTCATGAATCTGAACGAATTAAACAACTGGATTATAAAATACGCAGGCAATAGATAGAATAGGCTTTATGTTCCCGGACAGTCGTTGATTGTGAGTATCTTTTGATCGGAGCAAGAAAAATATTTGGATTGATTTGTCCATTTCTATACATTTTTATGATAATGTTAGCCTGACTTACAATAAAATACAATATGAAGAATAGAATGTTAGCGACAAAATCTTTACATTTTATATTGTAGCATAGTGTAAGTCAGACTAAGATTATCATAAAAATATATAGAAATGGACAAATCAATCCAAATATTTTTCTTGCTCCGATCAAAAGATACTCACAACCAACAACTGCCCGGGAACTCAAAGCCTATCCTGTATATTATCTACCTATTTTATAGTCTAGTTGTTTAATTTGTTCAGATTCATGAAATTAGATTTTTTCTAATTCAATTTGTGTGAATCTAAATTTGAACATGCTTTAGAAAAAGAATACCTGAGCAACAGATAATATTGAAAATCCTATTGTGTTTCAAAAAAAAAAAGATGTTAGATACTGATCGGAAAGAAAATTAATCAAAATATCATTCGTTTGTTTTCAATATCAATAGATGTGGGTGTGGGGGTAGATGTGCACTTGGTTGCTTGTACTGTCTTTAGCTCTATCTATATCCCACTCTCTTTCAAATAAAGCATACGAGACAACAAGTAGATAGATTATCGTATATAAGGAATATGAAAGCCAGCAGGACGTGAATTTCAGAATGTACAAAGTAGTTTTCAACAGACTGATGATACTCCTCAAAGTCTAATATGTAAATATAGACATGTCTTGATCTGCGATGTGAGAATGGATAGTGAAAAGTGATGGAATCAATATATATATATTGTTCAGTGTGTGTGTGTGTGTTTCTCTGTGCCGGATCAAAGGTCAAAGATGGGATAAGCCTATAAGAGGGTAAACTAATAAGGAAGTAAGGCAATAAGGAGGAAAAGCTATAAGGGGGTAAGGCTATAAGAGATAAGATTGTAAGAGGGTAAGGTAATATGGTAGTAAGACAATAAGGGGTAAGGCTACAAGAGCTACAAGAAACATAACGCTATAAGACCCTAAGGCTACATGGGCTATTAGCGATATATGGATATCACGCTCTAGGACTTTTATGTACATAATGTCGAGTGTTTGTGTGTCTGTTACTGAGTGAAAGGTTAAAGTTTTGAGGTCGTACGTTAATGAAGAAAACACTGCCGTGCAGTATGCATGGGTTCTCACTAGTAGTTATATGATTCTTTCTAACTACAATATGTTTAAACCTCTATGCTTTGTATATGAACCTCCACAAATAACATCAGCTGTTTTTCTAATTTAAAGCTTCAGGAAGAAAACAGCGTTATGCCACCGTTGAAGTCAATTTATCGAGCTGGATAAGTTAGTATGTCTTTCATTCGAAACGGTGATTCACACTTGAAGACCTTTCTTCGTTGCCTATAGGGAACAGGTTCAAAACAACTTAACTCAATGCCGAAACTATGTTGACGATATCTCCTAACAAACCTATATATGTCATGAAGACTGATTAGTTCATATATCAATGGTCCAATAAAATGTATATCCAGCTTTCTATGATCTCTTTTGGAACTCATATTTTTCTGAATTCTTCAATAAACAGTCTTCATTAGTGGAGTTGATAGCTTTAACGTATTGAAATGATCCAGAAACAGTAATCGTCTCACATCAACAACGTTTTTCGTCACTTCGGATATCACGAATCTTTAATCAATGATACCACATGATTGTGTTATCGATGCTTCATGCCAAATTTCTCTCTCAACATGTATCAAAAGATAAAATATGGAATATCTATCGCGACATTATTCTTTAATTGACGCGTCTAATCTTGGACAATCATTGTTTTACTTACAACAACGAGCACTTCGGATAGATCCAAAGGGAAGCAATGACATCAATGGGATCCATCCTTAATCGAATAGCAGTAACCTCCTAAGGGGACCAATGGCATGTACATGAAAATTATACCTATGATGAATAGTTGTATGCTAATATTCGTCAAACATAAAGATCGAATTATTAACTTCATGATAGAGAGAAGTCTATTCACTATGATAAACTATGTCTCACTCTCAGCTTATAATTGTACACAAAATGTACAACAATCCATCTTTGATAATAATAATTTCTCATCTGGGTTTTGTTTGAATGCACATGAACTTTATCGAAAGGTCAGAAACGTGCGTTTTCCACTTCTGCTGCATCCCGATCTTTTATAACATACTGCTGTATGATAACATCTATAACTATAGATTTAGACATAGGCGATGAGAGATAAGTCTACTTGTGCAAAGCAAACAACCGAACCCAAGCTCTAACTCGACTTTTTGTGCAATATCAATGATAATCCATTTCATGTGAATGTCGATGTAAAATAAATCACGTTCTCCTAAATCATCGAAAAAAGATTTCTTTTATTAAGGATAGAAGGTTAGAAATAGCGAATATGACATTGATTATCGAGCAAAGTATACAAAATATTTGTAAATTTCGTTGAAGTCCTCACTTCAAAGACATTTGAGGTATTTAATGTTTATTTTGTCATGTTTTCGATTGCGAGAGTAGTTGTTAAAAGGCCGTACTTTCACCTAAAACACAGCGCACATTGTATTAAAACTGAGACAAAATTTACAATTTGTATTATCCAAGCAGATTTGATGACTATATGCAATGAGAGTTTCTTCGAGAAGTTTTACATTTAGTGATCTGAAAATACCATCTTAGAGAAAATTAGTGGAGAGAAATTTCTTGTTAGTTGTCAGAATTGCTATGTTGAGCTCCTTTTAGATAAGAGCTCCCTTTTGCTGGTCCACAGAGTATGCAATTCTGTATTGTTATTCTCGGTATTGTTCTCTTCATCGACAATAGAATCGTTTTTCTTTTTGTTTTTCGACTATAAGCGACACAGAATCGAAAGAATGATAAAAACAAATTTTGAAGACGAGAAAAGCAAGTCAGAAGACTTCCACTACAACAATGGTGAAGAGCAGATTTCGAAAGATAATTTCATTTCATCTTGCAATTGGTTGTTGCACATTATTCACAAAGAATACTGTGCCAACAAGAGTAATACTAACAATAGTCTTTTCACGTTTATAGAACGTACATCGAGTCCCAACAGTAAATGCTCCATCTAGTTTCACATTCACTGCAAGAGACCATCCAATGTTAAACGTGAGTTTGTCGGAGAGACTCAATGAAGCCGTTTGGTTAATAGCAGCGGTCATATGAATATCAAATTCTACCAACGAAGCCAATACATGATCGGTGGCAGCTACACCGAAATCTGGGAAAACTCAAGTTCACGAAGTGTTATTCTAGAACAAGAGTATGACATGGTTAAAATAAAACTATAACTCTGATTTACCTTCCATTGTCGTTGATTTGACCCGGACCCTTGAGAAATATTCGAATGATACCAACTTGTTCGAACTCCGGCCAATATCATTTTGTAGACTTGCATGAAGTTATCTGGAGAAGCATCAGTTTATGGGAAAAAATACGTTGCATTCCGACTGAATCATTGCATGTAAAAGGTGTCTTAATAAGATCGATGATAAGTGTGAATGGTTGTTGATCAAGCATTTCATACATAAGAAAAGTATCGTCTGTAAGATGACTATGTTGTAAAATTTGTATCGATGAGCTGAACTTAGCATTGATCATGTCATCATGACAGCTGAACCGTGGATTTGAGCCAACCTTCTCAATAGAATATCGTTTATAATAAGCAATCGAGAATGCGTAAGAAAACCTAAGAAAAACGCTTATTCCGGCTGACGCCATCACACCAATCCACATCTAAACAAATAGAGAATCGAGCTGTATTGCCTGTCAACAACTTCAATAAATCTACTTTTCCATCGCCGATGAGATCAATATGCCGGAAAATAATATTGGCCCGTTTTCGATGTGAATAACTGCGTGTAGAAAAGCTCGATAAGCCTATGATAATAAGTAAAATCAAAGCGAGCATATTGATAGCCAACACCCACATGAGTGGCGACACAATGATTCAGTGTTCTGACTCTCTATCTAATGTGAACATAGTTTCTAGAAGAATATCGTCAAAGATGATGCCTTCGGATAACTCAGGATAGGCTTCATCACGCAGAGGTATGTCAATATTATAGTAGTTAATTGAAATGACGGTTCCATATATACAAAATGTATAATTGGATGAGACACACTTAGAACAATGGATGTCACCGTCTGAACTATAAGTCCTATCCTAACAAGGAAGGTATAGTTTGATTCCATATTGATCATTGTATGTGCTTGGAAAGCAAGGAGCTTCAACAGACAATGAATCTGATGTGAATGCAGTTGGATAGGTGCCAGGAGAGAAGGAAAGTAACACAAATGAGGTACCCTGATCATCGAATAGAGCCACGTGACCCAATGACAATACCAAACAAATGAATGAGGGACTCAATTGAGGCTGCAGTACTTGTTGGCTATTGGGATAAATGATGATCAGCTGACTGGAATCGTTGAAACCATCTGTGCCAATGTCATACACGTGTACTGAAGAGGAAATCCACTGATAGAATGCATACGAGTAGTTGTTGGCTAGAATAGTAGCCCTTTGTTCATCTTCACCTAACCATGCAAAACTTTTGCCAAAGCTCATGGCAATGCCGTTCTTTTTCAAAGCAACAAGCGATGAGTTGCCAAGAAAACCAGTAGGATTCGTAGCGTTATTCAATCATAATATAAAGACTGCATTGAGCGATTGAACTCTGACCAGAACTCAGCCAGTGCGTGAAGCAATGTTCACTGAGACACTATTCTGTGATAAATATACTCCGCTTTTTCCCCACCAACGATTTTGGCGTGGATCACCTAACGAGAAATAAAGTGCTGAGGGTATCTCAAAACTATCTATAACTGCCAGAGGATTCAAGCTGACCAAATAAAGCATCTCTTGAACAGACCAATCCGTTGTCTGTAAGTGACCGCCAATAACCACGAAGACACTGTTGTTAGACAAGATGATGTCAATAGCACGAGATGATAAGCCAAAGCCAATAACTGACACGATTAAAATTTCAAACGAAGAAAGATTATAATAGATTAGAAAATCGTCAGCTATTCCATAGACCCCAGCTGCATCGGGTGCCATGCACAAAACAAAATTGTCTTGTGTTGAATAAATTCCAGGCACTATTCGACTGTTTTTCAGTCCAAAAGTGCAGGAATTATTATTGTTCGTATCACAATAGAAACCTACTATATTGTTTTCTAATCGATGAATACAATTGTAGACAAAAGAAGGAGTTTTGTCGAGCGAATGATACTCAGGTACAATTACGTTGTAGATAAAATCACACGATGAGTTTAAAGTAGATATTTGCTCATTCGTTTGATAGACTGAGGAGCGTGTGCTAATTTTACAAGTGGCTTCAGTCGGAAATGGTGATAATTGAATAGTAAATGAAACATCTAAATTGTTTGGAGTCACTAATAAACTATTGTTGAAAGCTATTTGGCTTCCATAGCGATCAAAGTCATTGGCACTTTTCTCGTAAAGAGAGACTTGATGAAGGGTTAGTAGGAAGGCAAACATGATACATCATACCATTGTGAGATTCTTCCAGAAGAATACCATTGACTCTTGCCTTCGGATAATATTATAGGATCAAA
>CAJNSZ010000715.1:0-56244 GCA_905329745.1 Rotaria sp. Silwood2 | reverse complement strand
AGAGATCCCTGAGATCTCCTGAAGACTCTACTAAGATCCTCTGAAGATCTCTCTTGAATTACCAAAATATCTCCATAAGACCCTCCAGAGACCTTCCAGGGATCCCCAGGAGACTTCCTTGAGGTCTTGCTAGTATCTCCATAAGACCCTCCAAGGATCGCCTTGAGGTCCTTGAAGACGTCCCTGAGCTTTCCAGAAGACATCTCTCAGATTTCTTAAAGATTTCGATAAGATCCGTAGAGACCTCCTTTGAATCCACGAAAGACATCCCTGAGATCCTCTAAAGATGTCCATAAGACCACCCAGAGCCATTGCGAAGATCTATAAAGATCTCCATAAGACCCTCCAGTGACCCCCCTGTGAGCCACGAAAGACCTTTCTGAGATCACTTAGGAACCTCTCTCAGATCGCTTAAGACCTCCTTAAGATGCTCTAGAGACATATCTGAGTACATGATTGTACTTTTTTGTACTTTAAAGTACACTAGAGTACTTTAAAGTACATAATAGTACGATGTTTCCTCCTTGGTCCGTATTCTTTGAATCCCCGCCGTATTTCGGATAGATGGAATCCATTTCCGCCCCCTACCCTCGATGATTAGGCACTACACTATTTAAACAGTTTTATTTTTTTTTTCATGCTAATCGAAATATATGAAAAAGGCCTTTCAAACTCTTTGTATTGATGAGAGGTCTTCACCAGAACTGATCAGTTATTAATCCGATGATATACAACCCATATTTTATTAATCTTCTGCTTAGTATCAAACTGTGTCTTCTTAATCTCAGAGGTATCCTATGTATCCCCGATGTATCCTCCGTATCCCCGATGTATCCTCCGTATCCCCGATGTATCCTCTGTATCCCCGATGCATCCTCTGTATCCCCGATGTATCCTCCGTATCCTCTGTATCCCGACCGTATCCGGGATAGATGGAATCCGCTTTTTCCCCCTTGGATTACGTACCTTGAAAAGAATTGCTGGTAAGTAGTGGCGGCGCCAGGGGTGGGCCAGGGTGGGCTCAGCCCATCCTGATTTACATTGAGCCCACCCTGAGAGATTTTGAAAGCTATGTAAAAAGAACACTTTGTGTAGGTTAGGGTGGGCTCAACCTATGATGAGCCCACCCTGAACTGAAATCCTGGCGCCGCTACTACTGGTAAGTGAGGCTTCGCGTCAAAAAAGACAGCAGACTGTAGAATAAACAGAAATGAAATGAAAAAAAAATACAAAATATGGTATGAGTGTAGTTGTAGTTGAATGTGCCTTTCTCTGTGTGTATGGATTGATGTATCGCTTGTTGACGAAACCCACATCTGCATTCAGCATCTAATAACGAAGTGAAAGAGAATAGTTGGCTTTTTTACATTTTTTGCGCTGTACTTCGTTTCATGTAAGTAAGTGAATAATGTCGTTTTTGTTTTTTTCTCGTTGAGATATTTCTGCCTATTATTTGGCTTCGACATTCGGCTGCATTCTTCACCACACTTAGTTTCTTTCAGTTGTTTTCGATGTTTCTATCCGAACACCTTGTTTTATCCCTCAAAAATTTTCTAGTTTCTTCTCTTTTTGAATTTCTGCTTTGACAACTCCTGTTCTCTGATATTCATTTCGTCTCTTATTGCCATGCTCGATATTTTAAAAAAATGACCAATTCATCTTATTGATTACCATAGTACCCGTTCCGCCTTTTTATACTTCTATGCGATATTCAAGACTCGTAAGTATTATTTTCGGTATTCAAAATAGTTGAAAATTCTAATGCTACGTTCGCACTTGAACAGCAAGATTTCTAAGGACGTCGAAAATCAAAAGAAGACCTCTTTCACAGGAAGGCTGTGGGTGTGGCTGTGGCTGTGGGTGCATCTGCGACGGGATTGTATCCACACCCACACCCGCAAACCTCCATGAAACATATATGCATTTCCTCTTACTTTTATTCTCGATTATACATCAATATTTTATATACTTCCTCCAAAAACCACCCACCCGTCATTCTAATCCCGAAGAGTAGACGTACTTACACTTACATTAATCCTTAAATCAAAACACAACGTAAATATATAAACTGAGAACAAGATTTAGGTTAACATATTTCTTTTGATTGAAAGGAAAAATTGATTGAATTTTGAAAATTTTGAAATTTTTTTCTAATAATGCATTATAATGCATTGAAAATACGAAAAATAATGAATTATAATTAATTATTTGATATTTTTGAAAAATAATGGATCATTTTTCCATTATTTTTCCATTATTGGCTACATGGGTAACTACAATCTGCTCCGATAGCTAGAAGCTACTTAGACTTAGTCCACCTTAGTGAAAGACGACTCCATCCTCTGGACATACAGTGGTAGAAGCGGTATGAGGATAGAAGGGTTCCTTCTTTGGAGATATAGCGGTATAGTGGTAGAAACGGTATAGAGGTATCATAGAAGGAACCGGTTCACTTTTTGTCAGATCAGTACCGGTATAAACAGTTCAAACCGGACCGGACCAGCCGGTCTACCGGTCCGACTGGTTTCTACCGGTATTTCGGTTTCATAGAGAACACATCCTATTCCGCAATTTTGAACATTTGGGACCCAGTTTCCCCTACGGAATCAATTCCATCCTATTCGTGGAATTCCGTTTATCACCTCCAACACGATTGTGGAACTGCATGGAATTCCTGGGGATTCCGTATGATTTCGGAATTCCGGGAACTACTTCCAATTCTTGAATTTCGTACCGGAATTAGGTCTTACCCTCACCCTCACGTATGCTGTTGTGATAGAACATTATTCTCGAGGCTAAGTAAGTAATTCCGCTACGGAATTCCGCTCGATTCCGGAATTCCGGAATCGTGCGGAATCACTGGGAATTCGGAGTAATTCCGTCGGGACTCAGTTTCGGGAATTCCGAGAATCGGTGGAACACCGTCAGTGACGAATGGATCTGTTATGTTATATGACGATCGATTTTCTGGAATTGGATGGAACTGATTCCGCAATGTTCAACATTCGGGAATAGGATGACTGCTCGTTTCATACCGGTCAAAACCGGTCCAGACCGGTACTAAACATGTGAGCTATAGTCGATTAGTTGTTTAAAGAAACTTAACCTCTCAACGAAGTGTTCATGAATCAACAACAGATCGAGACTTAACTTGAAATATTATTTAATATTCAGTCTCTGTTGCCTGTTATGGATCACTTTCCACCGATAGACCGGTCTTATACCGGTAGACCGGTTTCGACCGGTGTATCGGCCGGTTCCTGGTACCGGTTCCATCTATGGGCGGTATAAGCGCTATATGGACACGTTGATGCCTAGGTCTTATACCGCTATACCACTTATGCCTAGACATGTACCAAAGCCGCACTTGAGTTCAAGTGTCGATATCGAGTTCGATTTTTAAGGTTCGAGTTCGAGTTCAATCGAACTTCGAACTCGAGTCTAAACTTCGAGTCGAGTTTCATTGTATCGAACTGAAACAGTTTGAGTTTGGGCCATGTCTACTTATACCGTTTATACCGCTGTAATTATCTGTAAGAGGATTTGATGACAAATCATCCTGCTCTTTTGTGAAATGATTTTGCCGCAAATTCAAATTCTCCATTATATGTTCCAATCAGAATTGTTTAATCTTTCCGTAAGTGCTTTTAATCAATGCTGCTACATTATTTTCTTGAAATTTTTCTTTTTCGTTTCTTCCTCCCAAAAATTTTGTTAAAGCCTTTCGGTCATAGGAATCCTAAAAAGCAGTCGTTTCAATTAATCAAATGTGTTTACTATTTTATGTCAAGAAGAAGGTTGAGAACTAGCAAAAGCTTAAAATCATGTCTTAGGTTTTAGATAAATAATATGACAGAATCGCTTTGCTCATGTTGCAAGCTTCTAGGAAAGCCTCCAAGTCCAATAAATTTTATTATTGCAATGGGTTCACCAGTTAGTTTAATTTATCCGAAAGTCGAATATTTACTTAGGAATTATTCCGAAATTTCTTCTTATATGAACGATATTCGTTTACCAAATTACGAAATATTAACGAATATCAATGATCAACTCTTTACTAGCCAAAATCAGTCGTCATCAATTGATCAACCCCTATCAACTCTTATACCATCATGTTGTAATGGATTTAATCTTATGTCAATTAATATTAATGACGTATCAAATTCTTCTCAAATCGGTGAATTTCGTAATCGTTTGCTTGAGTTATTGAAATTAGCAAATAAAGTAGAAAATGTCCAATATAAATCGCCTAGTTGGATTCTACTCAGTGGATCTATATGTTTAGAATCAAAATTTATTAATATATTTCTTCAATTGAATGATTTAAATTCACCATTCTTTAATTTCACATTGAAAATCATGTGTTTTCTTGTTGATGAACAACAACTTTTCGAAAATTCATTAGCTCAAAGACGTTCTGTTCAAGATTATCAAATAAATATTTATCCTGTATACGAAAAACGAATTAAAAGTTTGTTCTCTGTGCTAGCCTCTTCCAAGTATCTTCAAAATAACGTCTTACTTATTGATGAACGAATCGTTACAGATGATAGTGCACTTCAAACATTAATACAAAGCCTGTATCATAATGAATCATCAAAGTATTTAGCTAATGACAATAAACTCCGGTTTGATGTGTTAAAGTTACTTTCACCTCGTCGACGAACAGCACGCGATGTACGAGATATTCGAAACTTTTTACAAAAAAATTATAATCGTACTATCAGTAATCGATTAAAGCCACTTCTCAACGATCTTCAGCAATCAGACACAGCTGAAAATGCTGCCCGTAAAATTGTTCATCTTGTTCTCGATGAATTTGACCGTTTAAATGATGAAGAATTACAAGTATATAAAAGACAATTGATATTTGGTTTTAATCTTAGTGATGCAGCATATCAAAATACAATAGCTGCTCAATTAATTCATTATGTTCTTCAATTGCTCAACAATCAAAACTATGCATTAACACCTTTTATTTATTCAATGGTTTTAGCTATATGTGTGTTAGGCAATCATTTCATTTTTCGTCATGATTTATTTAGTCATACACCTGAAATATATACATTAAGTTTACAACTTATTACTCAACGAGAATATGCTCTGACATTGTCTGGTTTACGATTATGCTCGACTATATTAAATGGCGACCAAATCGAACATAAATATGCGATTTAT
This sequence comes from Rotaria sp. Silwood2, assembly GCA_905329745.1. NCBI lineage: Eukaryota > Metazoa > Rotifera > Eurotatoria > Philodinida > Philodinidae > Rotaria > Rotaria sp. Silwood2. The sequence continues at coordinate 51,066 of CAJNSZ010000715.1, read as the reverse complement.
TATTTAACTCATGATCCATTAGCAGCACGTAAAATATTAGATGCAATTAAATGGCTTCTATCACCATATCAAATCCTTAAGAATTTATGCAGAGAAGTACAAGCTCACGAAAATAGTGATTCACAGTAAGTATAACAATCCATACCAGAGACCGAAACGGGGCGGATTTTTCACTCCCCGCTCCGCTCCGACTTTTCACAAATGTATATACAAACTCTCAATGTAAAATTGAAGAATAAGAAAGTTTTCCAGATATCTACTTAATTCTGTCCGTTACCGCCACGCCTCGCTCCGACCAAAAATCCTTTTAGTCGCTGCGACACCGCCCGCCAAAATGCTTCCCCCCTCCCCGGGGCCTCTCACCGATTTCCCACTCCGTTTCGGTCTCTGATCCATACTAACATACCTGTATTAATAGAGTATTTCCTTTATAATTAGATCAATTGTAGAAATCTCAAAGTTGCATTTTTTTGAAAAGCTTTGTTTTTGTCATGCAAATATTCTTATTGAACGATCTTTCATTAGCAATGTCGCATTATTATTTCATGGTTCAGCTGATAATTGTGCACAAGTAATAGAAGATGATGTACATTATGTCACTGAAGTCATTCTAGTATTAGCAAATTCTTGTACGATTGAACGGTATGATGGAGAAAAAATAATTCACCATATATCAGTTCTTATAAGTGAATTATGTGCTCTTCTAACACCTATTCTTTTATACAGTTCACCAACAGTTAATTTAGCATTAATAAATAATGATAGTTTATTATGGACTATTCCAAATACTATTTGGCATTTATTAAAAGCAAAACCTATTTATCAAAATGCAATAGATACATGTATGTCATTCTATACACAATTTATTCAGTCGAGAGTGAAACGCAATGAAACTATTAATAATATTCAAGATGATGAGAAAAACAGGTCACCTGATATAGAAACAATTGAAGAGAAAGTAGATTCATTTGTCCCTTTACAACTTTCTCAAGACTTAATTGTATCATATCACAAGTTATATCAGCAATATCAAGAAACATATTTGAACGAAGAAAAACCAATACAACAAACTCATATTCAGACATTATTAGATGAAGAATGGAAAAAACTTGATATATTACAACTTAAAAGTGATTATAAAAAAGTTGAAAATGAAAAACAACAACTTAATACAGAATTAAAAAAGTTAAGAAATGAATTACAACGTACACAGTCAGAACGAGATCAATTTAGAAAAGAGAATATACAAATGGCTCAAGAAATAGATAAACTCAAACAACGACCAATTATTAACAAAACAGAACAATCTCAACAATTATCAATAATGACTTCTATTGCTAATAACAATCCGAATAGTATAATTGATGAAGTACAACAACTTTCACCAAATGAAATTAGTAAAGAACAAGCAGAAAATTTTATTCGAGAAATTTCATATCGACGAACAATATTTAATGATGAAGACATGCGAAAATCTATATGCGGATCATTGAAAAATCTTGGTTCTGATCTTTATAGTTCATCTGTACATTTTTTGTACGAACTTATTCAGGTCTGTTTTTCGTTTGCCTTTTTTCTCATATTTCATAGTGACTTACTTTTTTTCTATTATATAGAATGCTGAAGATAATTCTTATGATAATTCAGTCATACCCTGTTTACGTATTGAACTTAATCATAATTATATTCTTCTATCAAATAATGAGTGCGGTCTCCGCGCTAAAGATGTATTAGCTATTTGCAGCTTAGCTGTAACTACAAAAACAAATTTAAAAGAACATATCGGCGAAAAAGGTATTGGTTTTAAATCAGTTTTTGCTGCTTCAAATCAACCGATGCTTGTTTCACATGCATGGAAATTTTGTTTTCAAGTGCCAGGCATTGATGCTATGTCATATATAACACCGATATGGATAACAGATCAAGATATACCAGATTGTATATCCAAAAAAATTTCAACATATACTGAACATACTCATCTTTATTTGCCTCTTAAATTACCAGCACAAACATCTGAAGTTAATTTATTTCTTGATCAAGTTATCAAAGCTGTTGATCCATGTGTTTTACTTAATATGCGGCAATTAAAACGGCTTGAAATATTTGACAGCAGAAGCAATAGAGAAATTCGAATTGAAAAGCAATTTATAGAATCAACAAAATTAGAAGAAAAATTGCATGTGACATTTGAAGACTTCACATTTTTGAATCTAACGGGATCTCTTATGCAATTATACACATCAATAGGATATAATACCTTTCGGGTATATACTTGTTGCATACAAATACCGAATTCAATTGAACAACGGCAATCTTCCAATACACGATTGAGTTTAATATTTCCTTGTGAAAAGGATTACCATTTAACAAGTACAGTTTATAATGGTTTACCTGTTTGTAATCTTGGATTTAACTTTTTATTTAATGCTAATTTTCAATTAGTTACAAATCGTGAAAATGTTCGAGAAAATGCTCCAATAAATACATTTATTCGTGATCATCTATCAGCATTTTTTGTTTATGTTTTATTAAATGATATTGACCTAAGAAAAGATATCAATCGATACTGTCCGACAGCAAGTATGTATCAAGAACAACATTCATCATGGTGGCTTATTATGATTGATAATATCAATCGATTAATAAGAAAATATATTTCTGTATTACTCAATATTCAAACAGGTAAAGAAAAACAATGGTCGTCAAAAATCTCGTACTACTTTTGTTTGACATTTCGAAAGCTGCAACATAGGATTTATTTACCTTTGATTAACGAAGTTTCAGTACAAATTTCAAAGATTTAGGCTCGAAATGTAAAGTAAAAGCTATGTCGCTGCTTTTTCTGAAATTTTAAATTTGTGCGAGATTTCTGACCCGGGTGAAAAATATTCTTGAATTTCAATCAAATTATTTTGCAACAAAATCCAATCCGCAATTCGATTGATAATCTTGATTATGATCGATCACCATTTAACCCAAACTTGATGTTATTGCTAGCCCAGTGGAAATTAGTTTGATTAAAATCGGATTGTTCTGTAGCACAATTCAAAATTATCAATCGATTGACAATGTGGATTTTACTCGAAAATAATCCGATTTCAATCAATCTAATTTCCACTGGGCTAGCAATAACATCAAGCTTGGGTTAAATGGTGATCGATCATAATCAAGATTATCAATCGGATTGCGGATTGGATTTTGTTGCAAAATAATTTGATTGAAATCCGAGAATATTTTTCACTGGGCGACGCTTTGAAAATATTCATACATTTAGATAAAACAATTCGCTACTTTAATAAAGATTTGTCATTACTCGTGACAAATGAACAGTTGTACAATTATGCCAATATTCATGTGATTGATTCCGATACGTCTTCTTTAACACTTGAACATTTGAAATCATTTCATATACAAAAAGTTTCAATCATAGATATATTAAATTGCTTTCCTGATCGAGAAGAAACAATGAATAGTGATCGTCAACAATTTCGATTGTGGACGCAAAAACAAGATGAAAATTGGTGGTCTCTACTTTTTCAACGTTTAACTGAAACGATGACATTAGAATCAGCTCAAAAGATTTTACTAAAACCAATTTTTCTTCTTCAAAATCATCATTATAGAGAATATTTACCAATTAATGATAGTTCACGATCTCAACTTCTGTTTATCAGTGATAATCCTCAATTTCAAATGTGGAAAAAGCAAATTACACTCCTAAAATATTCATCAAAATCTGAATATGCTACTCTTCTTAACTCAAAACATGTACAACTTCTTACAAACGAACGCATAATTGAAATTATTCGTCAGCATCATTTACAATTAGCTAGTTCATCTCTTGTTTTAAATTCAAATATGGAATTAATCGAAGAGGTATGGCAAGATTTATTTTATTTAAAATCTCATTTAAATAAATTAAATAAATCTATACCATTTCTTATACCTATTACCGACACAGTGAAGCTTATTCCAATTCAAAATGCAATTCTACCATCAATATTAGGGCTAGATATTCGATCATTTATCAATACCAGATCCTCATCAATTATATACTTTCCCTATTGTAATATTCCTTACCTTCAATTGTATGATCTTCTTCAATGGGAACATTTTCTACTTCAAATGAATTGTCAACGTCCATCAATTCGTCTGTCGCCAAATTATTCTGTTACTAATTTACCAGTTTTACCGGGACTGACCATGTTTACAGATGAAGGTTTTGTTGGATTAGCTGAATCGATTTTGTCTTATCAAACTGAAGATACAAAAGAATGTCTTCGTCAATTTCCAGTTGTTGTTAATTCAGATATTGAACAACAAATAGTACCGGTTTCAGCTACATTTGATGAAATGATTGTTTCTAATTTACCATCATTTCCACATATTACAATTCCTCATCATTGCCGTACATTAGCAAAAAATCTTGGTATCTGTACCGAATATAACATATTAACATGTGTCAAAATTTTAAAAATATTAAACAATGAAAAAAATACAGATGTTGATTTATATGTTCAATGGTTGAGTCATTTGCAATTATATATTCGTCAACAACATAATGAATTAAATGTACAAACTTTCCTTTCATCATTTCAATTGTATCTTCCTGATGAAAATAACTTTTATTTTTTAAAAGATCTTTTAATCAAACCAGATAACAACGAATATGATCGTGCTATTTTACTTCTTTCAAAATATCTTAAATTACAACTAATTTCATCAACAAATAATCAAATTTATTTACAATTTCAAGATCTTTTTCATTATTTAGGATGTTTATCAGCATCTACAATTAGAATCGATTACGTTCATTCAGCAATTTATCTGGCAACTTGTGACAGAAGTAATTACATTGCACTGGGTGATTGTAAAACTATATTAAATGATTATGGTACAGAAATAATAGTTACTCTTTATCAATATTTAGAATATTTAATATGGGAATACATAAAAAATAATGATACATATAGTGATCTATATAATACTATAGTAAAAAATAAATCTCCAACAGCTCCATGTGGTAGTCGAGAAGATTTAGAATGGCGTTTTAGTTTTACATGTAATTCTTTATCCCAACAATTGAGAGCTTTGACTAAGCTTGAATCACAACAAAAACAAATTGGTCTTATTACTATTGATCGAAATATTGTTACAAAAAATGTAGATACTATTATGTATGCATGTTTAGAAACTATAATCATTCAAAATATATGGAAAAATCCACGTAAACATTATTTCATATTACCATTAATTGCTCGTACATGTCCATTAGTATTAGCTACATTTGATATCGATTATATTGAACGACGAGGTAAAATTCAATGGGTACATCAAAATCATAATCTTGAATATTTACTTCAACAATTAACAGATATATTTCGTAATACTCTTAATGATCCACAAGTGGAAGTAGTTACATCAAAATATGCTAATGTATCTATTCTTCTATCTGATTCTTTTGTTATTAATACTATTAATGCAGATAATATGCGTGAAATTCATCGGTATATGATTGCTACTGATTATCCATTTTGGATTTTTAATAATATAGTACTTCTTTGTACTGGTCATGAAAAAGCTGATGCATCAACGGCAATTATTGCAATATCAGCTTTAACTACTTTATTACATAAAAGATGTCATATATTATTTGAAGAAGCAAAATCCACAGCTGAACAACAGATAAATACATGTTCAGCATTTCGTTCTGAGTATCTATCATCTGTTGCTAGTACAGCATCCAGTATTTATTCATTTACGGACATACTCTTCCCTACTAATCATGATTCTATTGAATCAATGATTATATCGATAGGCAAAAATTGTACGACTGAAGAAGATCCTGAAAAAATGACTTTAGATTCGGTTGCTGTTGAACGAATGGCTGATGATATTATTTATCGAAATCGATTAAAAGAACAACATAGTACAATTCGAAACAGTTACTTGGGAAATATTTGGAGAAATCCATCGATTGTGGATGGTATCGAACAAATTCGTATTGGTCAAAATGCTGAACATTTCTTTTTTGTTTATCTACAAAATTATTACGGTTCGATTGATGTAACACCAACAAAAAATTGGCGTTCATCAGCACGGCGTGTTATTTATCCACAACATTGTGATAATATAAATGATTCGGCTGGTTTTGATTTCGAATTACACGATACACGTCAATTATTTACACATACATCAGGACCGACTACTAAATATTGTTATTTTGAAGTTAAAGGCATTAGTGGATCGTATAACGAAGAATATACTCGTTTTAATATTACTAAAAATGAATTAGATATGTGTTACTCAATTTTAACAGATTGGAGAAAGCAAAAAAATGAAGCTTATTTTATTATTATTATTGACAATTGTCTTGATGCTGAGAAAATTTCTCTTGCTGCTGTAATTAATTGGTAGGCCATATTACGTTGCTAGAATGAGTTGCGCAATTATTTAATTAACTGTATCTTTAATGTTTTTTACACTTGAGCTAAATTTGAATAACAAACTAAAGAAGAATTTCAATAGGGAATTTTATTATGATATGAATTTATCAAAGATACTATTTATTTAAAAAAATCTTTAAAGAAAGTTTTTAAGCATATATGATCGATAAATAGAATTGTTTTGAAATACTTTGAATTGTATAACAAAAGATAACGTAGAAAACGAGTTATTTCCGATTTCTCTACTATTTTTTTTTGATTAATGGTGTGATAGCTCTGTCACAACCACAGTAATCATACTTTTGTTTTCCTAAGTCTGATATTCGCATCTCGATCAAAAATATTTTGGAGAAACCATAAATGTTTGACTGCACTTGCTACTTTTGGATTTCATAACTAAAGATAATTCAAATAAAATTCTATTAATCAACATATTAAATTAATATCTTGTGTCATAGGAGTGAAGATTTCAATAGAGTGAGTGGTATTCCCAATACTTATCAATGTAGTATTGTTCCAACATGGACTACAAACTATAATTATAATTATATCAGAGATGAAGAAGTTATGAACAGCAATAACTATTATCTGCAACAGCAGCAACCAATAACACTACAAAATATAAATGATAATGTGACAGTTCAGTTTGAATCAATCAACAATGATAATTTAGCAAGTGATACTTAAGCTTCATCCTTCTTACCGAAATCATCCAGGTCCAAATCACAACAGACTTTATCGGCAGAACAAGCACAGCAAAAGTCATGAAAATAATATAATATTAGTGTTCTGTTATTCTTATTTTGTAAAATCTATCAGTCAAGTAAATAAATAATGAGTGCTATAGAAAATTCGCAAAATGTCCGTTTTACCTAAAGTCCGCCAGTTATTTAAAAGGACTTTACTTCTTGGACATATTAATCCAGGTATTCTCTAAATATTTAAATACTGTTCCGTTGATCGTGTTCCTCAATGGATTTTTCTATTTTTCTGAATCTTTTTCATCGTTTAGTAGAACTTTTCTTTAACTTAAGGGGGCTTCTTTCGGTTATCCATTGTACTAGCAGATACTTGTTTCTTCAGTGAAATTTTCTATGAATAGTAGTGTTCTTTTCTTATATCATGGGAACTCTTGAAACTAATACCAAATTAATTTCACAATTATCAATCAGATAGTTTTGAGTATTTTTCATTTATATAATGTTCCAGCAGATGTTTGTCTTTTCAGTAGACTTTTCCATACAGCTACTAAGTTATTCTAAATGTGAGCTGGATGTCACAGGGCCGTTCCAAGAATTTAGATTCGTTCGTATCAAGTCTGGCATTGCTTCTTCAAACAAAAACCAGTCATGGAAAATCCATGTGATGCTACACGCTAATCCGTGTTATTGTTTAAAACGGTGTAGATTGATTATGCATTCAATATTGTGGAAGTCAATGCTTGAATTTATCAGTCTCCATGTATCTTTCTGAACTTGTTGTCTTACTGACGAGTCTGGACAATATGAAATGACAGAATGGACTGGTCTTGGCAGATGATAAGTACAGTTTGAACACATCTACATTTAGTTCCATAACATATTTTGTCAGAATAGTCCGTCCTAATGACTTATCAGTGACTTCAGACTAGATCGGACAGCAATATGGACGCTCAGGACTAATCCTGTTGCATGCTCTCTATCATTTTACGCTCACTCTGAGAAAAAGATGGCAAGACAACAATGCGGAAAACCTAGAAAAAATTCAAAGGATGGGGGACGTTTTGTGTTGATTTTGGCCCAATTGAAAATGAAGGTTCTTTCATACGAAACTTTCAGTAATTGTACGACCCATAGTTACTAATCACTCATATAAATTTCATCTCGATCGACTAAAGGCTTCCCTTGCTTTACAATACCGTTAATATGAGTACATATACACTATGTCAAAAAATGGGAACAAATTTTTCGCTCAGTAACTTTTACTGAAATCTCAGTAAAAATAGCTTAGTATTATATTCGATTTTTCAGTAAAAGTATGAAACTATCAGTGAAAAATTCGACGTTCAGTAAGTATTTCATTTGCTCAGTTAATTAATTCATTGTTCAGTAAACTAATGAATTCTCCAGTTTTAAAAGGACTAGGGCCGATAAGACTATTTTTCTGCCCCCAACAAAATTGACCTTTTTTTATCGATTCATAGTCAGACATGATGCCTGATGATATTTCAGGGGTCAGATTTTGAAAAACTGACCACAAGGTTTTTGGGACCTGGGGTCCCCCACAGGGATCTCTAGGTAACTTTTTATCCTTGGTTTCGCTGAAATGTATGTTTGTTGATAGAGTCCAATGTGCTGATTTAGAATATCAGTATATGAAGTCCTCAAAGGCTTTTAAAAGGCGAGAAACGCAATCCTTTTGCCAGTACTCCTTAAGCTCAAGATTCAGTTTTCAGGCTATGTATCTTCTCTAAAGATAAATCTAACATCATGAAAAAGTGTTAGTAATAACTAAATCAAGGTTGTNATAATGAGTAACATACACAGCAACTACGAATCTTATAATCCAAGAATAGATAGGCTTTTGAAGCCGTTCAATTTTTTATTTTGCAGTCCTGGATTATAATTATTGCTGATATTAATTTAATTGATGTTCATAAAGCTACTGACGAACTGAATTATTTTTACTAAAAGCATGAATCTGTAAAAAGAAGAATTCATAGAATATGATATAGAGTAGTCAACAGTGTAGTGATAGTTTGCTAGATCCATCTGAAATTCTTAGGAGGTATTGTACCATGGTTGACAATTGTGTATAAAAGTTTCAGAAGCTCTAGCATCTTACAAACGATAATCATCGTGAACTTGTCTAAGATCCGAAGTCTCCATTATTTAAGCATATGAAATCATCTTTGAAACAATAAAAGACCATATATTAGGCTACAGTTTCATGCAATGTGATTGACAATTACTTATATAATCTTATAAACAGCACATAATTCAGTAAAGAGTGTGAATACCAACCGTTGTACAACGCCTCCTGAGAATTTGAGATATATTCATGAAAGTCTCGCTGGATCATTGACCGCTGAACGACATTTTTTTTTTCATATCCATATTTTAAGACAAAATGACTCAACTATCAATTACTTGATGAAAACTGATTAGATCTATATCTGAAACAGTCTTAGTACAGGACAACAAAATAAAGATTGAACGCTTCGAAAACAGTCTATCTGTTCTTCAGTTACGAGAATCACAGTGATCGTAGATCTCAATTATTATAAGTTCGTTCTAGCTTGGGCGATTTTAGTGTTGATGCTACCGTTGACCAACATTCTCTATGGACTGTCTGCAGACGAATTATTCGATCTTTCACTCTCATGGAGTCTTGGATTCCAGAAGAGAATGGTTTTGGCTAGTAGTATAATATTAAATTATAGTTTATATATAAATTCAGAATTGAGAGAATATGTAGGAATTAAAATATGAGTATGAATTAAAGATGTCATTGACGATCAACTCCATTTCTTTTTACTATTGATTGGATGCTGAACAATCCATACAACTCATGTTTCTCAAACGACTGAAAAAAGTCAGAAAGAAAAATACTCTTTGACAGCCATAGAAAGTGTATGACACAGAAGCAAGATGTACAGAACATCTACTACTTCTTATGTTTAAAAGAACACTCAGTAAGCTGTACACTTTCCAGAAGAAGAGTTTACAAGCTTAAAATCTGCCCGCAGTGTTAAATGAGAGATTATGTTGGTATTAATTTGCATTGTGTTTCTGCTCTGATTGTCTTATTCGCGTATTATAGCTGCTGAAATCGTACGCATATTTACCTTTGTAAGTATAAATTATTATTTTTCATACAAGAAAAAAATACAAACGTGTTTTTTTGTATTTTTTCAGATTGTAAAAAAACTTGGTTTTTGTACACTTTAGTGGCGAAAAGAAAATGTAAGATAACAACTTTCAGCAGACTTTCATTGCAAATGCTCGACGTGCTTATAAGGAAGATCTGGTCTTTTATATAAAATAATGCTGTATTAAATCTTCATCTGTTATTTTAATTCGTTGATAGGAATTGAAATCTAACGTTGAAAATACATCATTCTATGACATTTCATCAAACAAATTGCCACCTATATAATACACAAATCAGTTTTCATAAATGTCCTCACAGGATTTATTGTTCAGTTGGTCGTTAAATAATTTCTTTAAGAAAGCCATTTTCTCTTCATTCGTATCTCTCTGGTTTTATTTTATTATAATTAGTAGTATATTACATTAAACATAGATGATTTCATTGAGATACTTTCATCATTTTAATGAATTGATCAAATTCTTTATTCAAGTGATGCATTAAATATAATTCGTCTCTCAAACACGAATTAAATTTTCTTTCAGCTAGATATTTTAATTTAACGTTAACTTTTCTAGTGAAGACCGTGTGAAATGGGTAAAACATATGAATGCTGTTTCCACTTAACATCAGTCATATTGCTTAATCCAGTGCTAATTGGTCGAATGGGTTTAGGATTAAATTTCTAACACTAGATAAAAAATATTTTCTAGATGATTATAGATTGAAATTCTGTCTATAATTGCGAAACAATTCAGAGTTCAGCCCGGTATTATGTCTTTTGAGTTTCGACCTAATGGAGCGGTTAGAACAAACGATATTCACTGATCACTCATCAATATTTGATACTTCTTTTCAAATAAAATATGCTGTTCTGTAAGTGAAAATAATTTATCACTGAATTCCTGTTTGCAGAAAAAGAATAATATTAGTCCAATGAAAAGCAATTTACGTGTGATTCATTATAGTGATTAAAATGAACTCATGATTGATATATTAGAATGATTTATTTCTTTATTTTGATGAAATTCTCTATTCGAACATTGTTTGAATGATGTAACAATTACATCAAGTTTATAAAGAGTATGATTAAAGTAAATTGAAGTTCAAAATCAAATGGCATCAAATATGAAGTTCCACACAACTGGATCACAGTGAGCATGTTTGTTTTAAACATTTATCAATGTGAATATATACTAGAGAGTTTTTGTTGAAAAATGAAATTAGTAGAGGTAAAAAATTTTCAACTATGATTTATTTTTGTAAATCATAGATTGTTTTGAAGAAAGTTGCAATATTTACAATCTAGTAAGTAGAAGAATTTCGTGTTTAGGATAGACGCTGACAAGTTCTGTGCTAATTCAGATTTTAGAAACTGTTGAAAATATTTTCTGATTTGTCCGAATGCCTTTTTGTTTTATTTTTGAGAATGACACTTCTAGGTATACAGAAAAGCTTTTGTCCGTTAATGAAATTCTATTCACATAACATAGGAAAAAAAAATTTTGAACCACTCAGCTCCTATCGGAAGAATTGTTCGAACAGGACTTTCTCGCATTTGATCTCAACAGAGAGCTAGTCGACTCCTAAGTCTGAGTTAAATCATATTTTTTAAGATCGAACAAACGTTACAGAAGCTCAAAGGATCCGTAAAAATACGAATAATTAATAAGGACAGGTTAAATGTAATCATAAATGCAAAAACGAAACGTAGAAAATACATACAGTATAGTGGCGGACGATGACTTAGGACAGTCGTATTTTTTATTTTTCCTCTTGATGGTAATAGATAAAAAGAATCTGAAAAACATTTGAGTAACTGAGCAGATTCTTTATTAGATTGGTGGGACCGATAACTCCATCAGGATTGCTAGGATGAGGGTGTCTGAAAAAGCAAGCAATTCACAACAGATTTTGTGGCTTTCATTCGAAGCTTTTGAGAAAAGAGTCAAATAATCCTGAGTAAACTGAGATGTCTATGATCTCCCTTCAGTGAACTGTAATCAATTTACAGAAAGCTTCAAACCATCAAATATGGTTAAAACATTGAAATTTTCCATAAAAACAAGAGAAAAGTGCTTCTTGGATCGTTGGTCGATGGAATACAGCTCAACGAAGGAAAATCAGAGACGTCTCATTTTGCTTAGAATTGTTTACACTTTCTCCAAAATTTTCTAATGAAAGCCAGAATACTGGTTTTGATGATCTTGGCTTTTTGTAAATCCTCATCTGAAAAATTTTGTTGAAATTTTCAGGCCTAAGAATTTTAATAGACAATATGGTTTCAACTACTCAAATGCTTTTTTAGATTCTTTACCATCGAGAAGAAAACTGAAAATTATTAATACCTTACACTTTTTGTCTATCACTATAAGCTCGATGTGAATATAAAACCAAAATGGTATAAATGAGAACAGTTCGTACTATTCTAAGATGACAACAATATTAACTATAGCTTTTTCTATTTTTTTTTAAACAACATTCTTTTTTTGTATTAATCTCTGAATAATACATTTCATCATCTCTATAACAACAAAGAACGAAAAAAAAAGAACAGTTCATTTGTTATTCATAAACTCTTTGATAGTAATGCATTACATTTCAGATAAATAATATGACAGACTTGCTTTGCTCATGCTGCAAGCTACTTGGAAAGCCTCCAGGTCGAATAAATTTTATCATCACTACAGGATCACCAGTCAGTTTAGTGTATCAACGAATCAGATATTTACTTAGAAATTATTCTGAAATTTCTTCATATACCAATGATATTCATCTAACAAAGTTTGAAACATTGATGGATATCAGTGATCAACTCTTTAGCCGTCAAAATCAGTCATCATCAACTGATCAATCCATGTCAACTACTCTGACACCAACATGTTGTAATGGATTCAATTCTATGTCAATTGGTATTACTGATACATCAAATTCTTTACAGGTAGATGAATTTCGGAAGAATATTCTTGAATTATTAAATCCAACAAATGAAGAACAAGAAATACAACATAAATCAGCAAGTTGGATTCTGCTCAGTGGATCAGTATGTTTAGAACCGACATTTATTAACATATTTCTTCAACTCAATGAGTCAAACTCATCATTACTGAATTTTACATTGAAAGTACTTTGTTTTCTTGTTAATGAACAACGACTTTTCGAAAATTGGCTATTTCAAAGTCAATCTATTCAAGATTATCAAACAAATACTTATCCTGTATATGATCATCGAATTAAGAGTTTCTTCTCATTTTTAAACTCTTCAAAATATCTTCAAAACAATACATTACTTATTGACGAACAAACTGTTTTACTTGATACTTCACTTGAAAAATTAATGCAAAACCTTTTTCATAATGAATCATCAAAGTATCTAGCTAATAATAATAAACTTCGTTCTGATATGGCAAAACTACTTTCATTTCGCCAACGAACAGCACGTGATGTACGAGATGTTCGAAATAATTTGCAAAAGTGTTATCATCGTGTCATCAGTGATCGATTAAAACCACTTCTTAACGATCTTCAGCAACCAGATACAGCTGCTAATGCTGCTCGTAAAATTGTTTATCTTGTTCTCGATGAACTTGGACGTATAAATGATGAGGAATTACGAGCATATAAAAAACAATTGATACTCGGTCTTAATCCTGATGATTTCAAGCATGGAAATACAATCGCTGCTCAACTAATACTTTATGCTCTTCAATTACTTAAAAACCAAAATGATGCATTAACGCCTTTTATCTATTCAATAGTTTTAGTTATATGTATATTAGGTACTCATTTTTTCTTTCGTCATGACTTGTTTAATTATACTCCTGAAATATACAAATTAAGTTTATTACTTATCAGTCAACGACAGTATGCTCTCACATTATCTGGTCTTCGACTTTGTTCAACTATTCTAGATGGTGATCAAAGCGAACATAAATATGCGATTACTTATTTGACTTATGATCCATTAGTAGCACGTAAAATATTAGATGCAATCAAATGGCTTCTTTCACCATATCAAACTCTAAAAAACTTATGGAAAGAAGAAGAAGAAGAAGACAATAATTCTGAGTGAGTATAATTATCCATTGTGATATACTTGTATTAATTGATTATTTCCTTCGTCATTAGATCAAGTGAAGAAGAATCGAAATCAAATATTTTCGAAAGAGATTGCTTTCGTCATACAGGCATTCTGCTTGAACGATATTCCATTAGCACTCTTGCATCATTGTTCTATGGCTCAGCAGATCATTGTACACAGGTAACAGAAGATGATGTACACAATCTTGCTGAAGTGATTGAAGTGTTAACACATCCTCGCATGACTAAATGGATTCAAGGAGAAAAAAAATCTCGTTTTACTTCAATGCTTATAAGTGAATTATGTGCTCTTCTAACACCCATTATTCTCTACAGTTCACCTGCTGTTAATTTGGCATTAGTAAATGAAGATAGTCTATTATGGACTGTTCCCAGAGCTATTCATTATTTGTTGAAAATGAAAAGTAGTGATCAGAATATGATAGATACATGCATTTGTTTCTATACACAATTTATTAAATCGAAATTTAAACGAAACGAACTTATCGATGATATACAAGATGAAGAGAAAAAAGAACAACCTGATACAAAAACAATTGAACAGAACATAGAATCATTTGTTCCTTTACAAATTTCTCAAGATTTGATTGTATCATATTATAATTTATATCGACAAATTCAAGAGACATGTTTACGTGAAGAGAAATCAGTACAAAAAAATCAAATTCAAACATTATTCGATGAAGAATGGAAAAAACTCGATATTCAACAACTTCAACATAATTATAAACAAGTTGAAAATGAAAACAAATCACTTAATGAAGAACTAACAAAATTAAGAAATGAATTACAACGTACTCAATCAGAAAGAGATCAATTTAGCAAAGAGAATAGACGAATGGCTCAAGAAATAGATAACCTTAAACTAAGACCAATTATTAACAAAAATGAAGAATCCCAACAATTATCAGCTTCTATTTCTACTTCTAATAACAATAACAATCAGAATAATATAATTGATGAATTGCACAATCTTTCTCCAAATGAAATTACTAAAGAACAAGCAGAAAAATGTATTCGAGAAATTTGTCATCGACGAACAACATATAATGATATGCGAGAATCTATTTGTGGATCACTGAAAAATCTTGGCTCTGATCTTTATAGTTCACCTGTACATTTTTTACATGAACTTATTCAGGTTGATTTCTCTTTGTTTTTTCGCATTCAATAGAGTTCTTTTTTTTATCTATAGAATGCTGAAGATAATTTTTATGATAATTCAATCATTCCATGTTTACGTATTGAACTTAATCATAATTATATACTTTTATCAAATAATGAACAAGGTTTTCGAGCAAAAGATGTATTAGCTATTTGTAGTTTATCTGTTACTACAAAAACAAATTTACAAGAACATATTGGTGAAAAAGGTGTTGGTTTCAAATCAGTCTTTGCTGCTTCAAATCAACCAATGCTTATTTCACATGCTTGGAAATTTTGTTTTCAAGTGCCAGGCCTTGATGCTATGTCATATATTACGCCATTATGGATAACAGATCAAGATATTCCAGATTGTATTTCCAATCAAATCTCAAGAAATGTTCAACATACTCATCTTTATCTACCACTAAAATTAGAAGCACAAACATCCGAAGCTAATCTATTTCTTGATCAAGTTATCAAAGCTATCGATCCATGTGTTTTACTTAACATGCGTCAACTAAAAAGACTTGAAATCATTGATAAAAGACAAAATAAAGAAACACTGATTGAGAAACAACACATAGGCCCAACAAAATTAGCAGAACAAGCAAATGTGACATTTGAAGATTTTACATTTTTTAATCTTACTGGATCTATCATGGAATTACATACATCAACAGGATATAATACTTTTCGAGTGTATACATGCTATATTAATATACCAAACTCAATTGAACAACGACAGTCTCCAAACACACGACTGATTTTAGCATTTCCTTGTGAAAAAGATTATGATTTAACAAGTACAGTTTATACCGGTTTACCTGTTTGTGATCTTGGTTTTAATTTTTTATTCAATGCTGATTTTCAATTAGTTACAAATCGTGAAAGTGTTCGAGAAAATGTTCCATTTAATACGTTTATTCGTGATCATTTATCAGCTCTTTTTTTTTATGTTTTATTAAATGATATAGACTTAAGAAAAGATATCAATCGATATTGTCCAACATCAAATATATATCAAGGAAAACATTCATCATGGTGGCTTGTTATGATTGATAATATTAATCTATTAATAAAGAAATATATTTCAGTATTACTTGATATTCGAACAGGTAAAGAAAAATTTTTGAAAATAATCTTTTGAAAAAAAACCGAATAATTATATTTAGATAAAACAATTCGTTACTTTAATAAAGATCTATCATTACTTGTATCAAATGAACAATTATATAATTGTGCTAATATTCATGTGATTGATTCAAATACTTCTTTCTTAACATTTGAGCATTTAAAATCTTTTCAAATACAATCAGTTTCAATTATAGACATACTAAATTGTTTTCCTAATCGAGAAGAAACAACAACAACGAATGATTTTCGTCAACAATTTCGATTATGGACACAAAATCAAGATGAACAATGGTGGTCCCTGTTTTTTCATCATGTAACTGAAATAATGACACCGGAAATTTCTGAAAAAATTTTACAAAAGCCAATTTTTCTTTTTCAAAATCATCATTACAGACAATATTTGCCAGTCAATGATAATACTCCTAGACTTCTTTTCATTAGTGATAATCCACAATTTCGAATGTGGAAAACAAAACTTACACTTTTACGATACTGTTCGAAATTTGAAAGAACTGCTCTTCTCACATCAAAACATGTACAACTTCTTACAGAAGAACGAATGATTGAAATTATTCGTCAAAATCATTTACAATTAGCTCTTTCATCTCTTATCTCTAATCCAAATATTCAATTAATCGAAGAAATATGGCAAGATTTATTCTATTTAAAATCTCATTTAGATAAATTAAATAAATTCACTCCATTTCTTGTACCCGTTACTGGAACATTCAATCTTATTCCAATTCAAAATACAATATTACCATCAATATTAGGAGTAGATATTCGATCATTTATAGATCCAATAAGTTCATCAATTATTTCTTTTCCTTATCGTAATGTTCATCATTATGAATTATTTGATATTCTTCAATGGGAATATTTTCTACTTGAAATGAATTGTCAACGACCATCGATTCGTCTTCCTTCAAACTATTCTATCATTAATTTACGACTTTTACCAACATTAACTATGTTTACAGATGAAAAATGTGCACAATTAGGTGAACTCATTTTTTCTTATCAAACAGAAAATACAAAAGAGTGTCTTCGACAATTTTCAATTGTTAATAATTCGAACACCGAACAACAAATAATTCCAGTTTCAGCTACATTTGATGAAATGATTGTTCCTGATTTACCATCATTACCACATATTACTATTCCACATCATTGTCGTGCATTAGCAAAAAGTCTTGGTATCTGTACTGAATATAATCTTCTTACATGTGTTAAAATTTTAAAATTATTAAGTAATGAACAAAATACAAATGTTGATTTGTATGTTCAATGGTTAAGCCATTTACAATTATACGTTCGTCAACAACATACTGAATTGAATATGGAAACTTTGCTTTCATCATTTCAATTGTATCTTCCTGATGAAAAGAATTTTTATTTATTAAAAGATCTTTTAATTAAATCAGATAATGAAGAACATGATCGTGGTATTTTACTTATTTCTAAATATCTTAAATTACAATTGATTTCACCATTAAACAATCAAATTTATTGGCAATTCAAAGATCTTTTTCATCTTTTAGGTTGCTTATCGACATCTACAATTAGTATTACTTATATTTATACCACAATTTATTTCGCAAGTCATGATAAAAATAATTTCATTGCTTTTGGTGATTGTAAGACAACTTTAAGCGATTATGGTACAGAATTAATGATAACTCTTTATCAGTATCTAGAAGATTTAATATGGAAATGTGTTAAAAATAAAGGGACAAATAGTGATTTATATAATGCTATTATAATAAGTAAACATCCAACAGCTCCATACGGTAGTCGAGAAGATTTAGAATGGCGTTTTAGTTTTACATGTAATTCTTTATCAAAACAATTAAAAAAATTGACTCGCATACAATCACAACAAAAACAAATCGGTCTTATTACTATTGATCGGAAAATTATTACAAAAAAGATAGATACTATTATGTATGCATGTTTAGAAACCATGATTATTCAAAACTTATCTAAAGATACTGGTAAACGTTATTTTATTTTACCAGCCATTGCTCGTACATGTCCATTAGTTTTAGCGGCATTTGGTATTGATTATGTTGAACGACGAAGTAAAATTCAATGGATACATCAAAATCATAATCTTGAGTATTCGCTCAAACAATTAACAGATATATTTTGTAATACTCTTAATGATCCAAAACTGGAAGTAATCACAGCTAAATATGCTAGTGTATCTATTCTTCTATCTGATTCTTTCGTTATTGATTCGATCAATGAAGAATGTACAAATGAAACTCATCGTTATATGATTGCTACTGATTATCCTTTCTGGATATTTAATAAAACTATTCTTCTTTGTACTGGTAACGAAAGAGGCGATGCTTCAAAAGCAATTATTGCAACATCAGCTTTAACTACTCTATTACATAAACGAAATCATAAATCATTCGAAGAAGCAAAATCAATTGCTCAAAAACAAATAAGCACGTGTTCAGCATTTCGTTCTGAATATCTCTCATCTGTCGCTAGTACAGAATCTAGCATTTATTCATTTGCTGATATACTTTTTCCTACTGATCATCATTCTATTGAATCGATGATTATATCAATAGGAAAATATTGTACTATTGAAGAAGATCCCGAAAAAATTACAATAGAATCAGTTGCTGTTGATCGGATTGCTGACGATACAATTTATCGAAGTCTAGTAAAAACACAAAGTAATATCCCTCGAAATGTGAACTTGGCAAATATTTGGAGAGATCCATCAATTGTAGATGGTATCGAACAAATACGTATTGGTCAAAATGCCGAACATTTCTTTTTCGTCTATCTACAAAATCATTATGGGTCGGTTGATGTAACACCAACAAAAAATTGGCGTTCATCATCACGTCTTGTTACTTATCCACAATGTCGTGATAATATAAATGATTCGGCTGGTTTCGATTTCGAGTTACAAGATACGCGTCAAGTATTTATTCATATATCAGGACCAACAACTAAATATTGTTATTTTGAAGTCAAAGGCACTAGTGGATCATTTAATGAAGAACATACTCGTTTTAATATTTCTCAAAATGAATTAGATACGTGTCGATCAATTGTAAATGATAGGAGAAAACAAGAACGTGAAACTTATTTTATTATTATTATTGAAAATTGTCTTGATGCTGAAAAAATTTCTCTCGCTGCTGCAATTAACTGGTAGGTCACATTGCATAAGTACAATAGGTCACACAGTTATTCAATCAACTTTATTTTCAATTTTTCACAGCTATGGCAAACTCTAATAAGAAACCTAAGAGTAATTTGAATAGAGAATTTCATTCTAACAAGAGTTTTCCAAAATGAAAACAATTGCTAAGTTTCTTAAAGATACGATTTCTGAAAAACTTAAAACAAAGTTTTTAAGCTCATGGGATAGGTAAATAGAATTCTATTGAAATGTTTTGAATTATGGAACAGACAATTGTGTACGAAATTAAATATTTTCGAGTTTCCCACGACACTTTTTGATCAACGTATATCAATTCTATCGCAGGCACAAAAATGGTGGCTTCATTCGAAAAAAAACAAAAAACGATTTTTGTGATTTTTCTAGAATTGATATATCTCGGTCAAAAAATGTTGTTGAGAACTCGAAGACCTTTAATTTTGCCCACTGCTGTTTGCTCTATTATTGAAGGTAACCTAAATAATATTCTATTTGCCAACTTTAACAGCCAGAAAACTTTGTTTTAGGTTTTCAGAATTCCAACCTCTAGGAAACCAGCAAATCATTTTTCTTCTTCAAAACTTTTGTTAGAAATGAAATTCTTATGAGCATTTGCAATAACTGAAATAAACTAGAAAATAAACCTAATCGAATATTTTTAAGAGTCATCGTTATATGATATGTAGCGTATGTATATTAATTTAACGTCTTTTTTTTTATAGGAGTGAAGATTTCAACAAGGTGAAGGGCAATCCCAACAGTTACCAATGCAGAATTATTCCGTCATCGTCTACGAACTATAGCAATTCCAGAAGCGAAGAAGTTATAGATCATAGTAACTGTTATCGCCAACAACAACAATCAATGACACCACATAATAGAAATAATAATTCAGCATCTAATAGTTATACTTCATCTCCTCGCCAGAATCAACAGCGTCCATATCACAACAAACATGGATATGATAATAGATATTATCAACAGAAGAAGTAGAGCAAAAATCATAAAAATAGCGCTTATTTTTTTATATTATTACTCAAAGAAATGAATAACAGCATAAATTATTTTTTCAGCAAAGATTATACAATCTAAAATGTTGTCACAATTGAATCATATAATGAATCAAAAGATGAAAAGTTTGATATTGCAACAAAATTTTACTATCTAAATGGTAGTCGCATCACTAGGGTAGAGTTAGGTGAGACTCAGTCCTACCAGCCGCAGTTTCACGTTTTCGATCGAATTTTTAAAGAAAAAATCAATGAAAACAATCAGAATAATCTGGTTTAACTCTTGAATTATTGAAAGTGTATGTTTTATTTTAGACTGAAAGAAAACGCCTCCCCACAATAAACTACCCTTCCATATCAATACAGTTCGATATGATAGGATGCCTCTTTGGGAAATTATGCTTTTGATCCAATATAAGGCCTTCTGCGATTGATTCGTTTCTCAAAAAATTGGAATCTTGATGAGAATATTTATATTAAAATATGAATCGTTTTCAGGATTTTGAGCATAACATCTTAAGACATTATCATCAGCATTATTTCTAATTTCTAAAACCTTATGGATTACCTGTTAGGTCTACAGAATAACTTTGGTTTACGCAACTTATTTTAGGAATTATGAAAACTTATTGACCGCAACACATAATCATCTTCAAAAATTCTGTACGCTGCGACATGATAGAATATCTTGCGTCTAGTATTCTCTGAAGACGTTTGATAAATAGTAATTTTTTCGTCCTTGAAACCATTACATAATGAAAGCATTATTAAGTATTTTGTTTTATGTTATGTTACATATCTTCCTAAGAAAAACTATGAATATATTGAAATACACAATTAAAAGATATAATTATAATTTATGAGACTGCATACATCCAAACAAAGAAACATGGCACTTCTCTTTCCAGAATTCTCATCGGAAAAAATTAAAAGTTTAACGATCAACAAATGCATCTCTTATTCACATCCACAGAAACATCTCCAGGATTTGTTTTTTTTCTGAAACATCGAATCTATTGCATGCAGTTAATTCAAATAACAATGTACATGCTAATACATCTTCTATGTTAAGAGTGTGGGTGTTAGAGTCCGTCGGATTGATTCCGAACCCGCTCGGATCCGGGTCCAAGTTCGAAAAAATGTTGGACCCGGTGATTCCTAATGATATGAGAAATGTGCAGTTTATCGCAAGTCACCGAATGGAAAAAACGAAAGAAAGCATCCGATATCTTCGGTATAACTATCTGATTACAATTAAACCTTTTCCCACAAAATAAAAACCATCATGATTGAAAACTTTGCTTCGAGGAACAATGCGGTGGATATAATAGAAGACGTCCCATATTAATTAATTTTTCGAACATTCGAAATTTAATAAGTGCCTTTATGCTAAAAGATGCCTGATGTCCAGGGTTTCGAGCTGAAAATCTTAAAAGACTGTGATCAATGTTTTCCTGAACTTTTAAAACCATAAAAATCTAATCTGAAATCCATAAAATTGTTTTGATTTTCTGAAAAGCTTTTTTAATTAAAAATTATGGAAAAAAAATGGAATACAATTGAAGATCACTTTGAAAATTTTGTATACTTGGACATAATAGAAGAACCAGGGTCTTTCATTACGGGGTGAGGTTTATAAAATTTTTATTGAGAATATCAAAATCAGATATGACCGACTGCAAAATTTTTGGACCCGATGGGCTCTAGTGGGTGTGAAAGTGAGTGGGTGTGGGCGTGAGCGGACTAGAAGATTGACATCCCCACCCACACAAAACTTAGTTCAAAATAAAGAACACAAAACTTATTAGGTTTTTATCTCGGTTTCGGTTACTTGAAATTTTTTAAAGATTTTAATCTTGACTGGTTAATTACTAATTGTGATAGAATTATACTAATTGTGAGTTTTCAATGACTGAGTGTAATTAAAACAGATATATAAACCTGTCGATACAGATAGACATTCCTTATGACTACATCTTAATAAGATGTAGGTCATAACAAGGTAAATTTTCTGCGGTCTAAAATGCACAAGACGTCTTCTTATATTCAACCAATTTTAATGCAAGAAGTCAGGGTTTGAGAAAAATCCGGAAAATCGTAGCAAAGTGAATAGAATTTTATCGTGAAGCAAATTGTTTTTTCAAACTTCTAGAAACTCTACTATTACTTACAGCTTCATCGGAAGAAAACGGCACCAAGGAAATGACTGAATACTCTTGCCATAACTAACGGTCACTCTGGCGACGTTTATCGTAAACAAAGACGCTCCATGATTACAAAAAACGAAACTTTTCAAAAAGCCTCAGTCTACAGGTTTTCCAGATCGATAGACCCTCGTGTAGGTACCGAATTTTTATAGGAAGACGCCCATATTTGTATTCAACTCAAAAAAGTTGTTCGATATTTCTGCTGCCAAATATGACCTCGCTTGCAATAATCATATTAAAGAACTCTGTAGAAAATGTCCAGAGATGGTGAAACTAAACTGATTTCATACAGCTGTTAAATACTAACGAATCAATAATTTTTTAAAGTAGTTCTGGACAATATTTTGTTTGAAAACAGTCGTTTGCATCCTGATTTCCAGAATGAAATCCGCTAGGAAATGCGATAGTTCTATACTATTGACCGAGTTACCTTCCTGCTTAGGATGGCCTACCACAAGTGCATAAAAGCCTTGAAAAGTATGTATTCGTATGAAATATTAAGTTTAATATTAGGTGAGACTGAGCTTTCATTGATGAAAACCAGATGAGACTGAGGCCTCAGAGCCTCAATGCCTCCGCCGCCATTTTATGTACCACCAATAGATCGCAATTGTCATCACTATAACGCTCAATAAGTCATTCTCTCACTATCCACAATCCGCCTCCTCCCTCAATAAAAGAAAAACTTTTTCAAAAAAATACTACAAGTTGTGTCAAATCTCCGGTTCAAAAGGGTATGGGTGTGGGTGTTGATAACCGCTTAAACAACACCCACATGCACCCACACCCACACGCCCCATCCCACACCCGTACCCACATCCACATTCACACCCACATTGTTTAATCAAAGGGTATAGGTGTGAATGTGGCTTAAAAGAAGACCCACAATCACACCGACGTCGACACCCACACCTCGTCGTATTTCATCGACTCACGCGATAAGTCACTGAGCCATAAAAGAACAGTGAACACATACTGTCTATTCTGAGTGACATTTAATCATCGAGAATCAAAGAAAGTATACTTTTATTCTCAAATATTGAAAATACTTCTTTTATCCTCAGAATATAAAAAAGACAAGAAAGACGAAGATAACAACATGATTTTATTGCCATTTATTCTTCTATTCATAATTTAGATGCTCTATTTAATGACAGTTTAATCCTACACTAGAAATAAAACGATTATTGTTTGTCAAATAGAATCGAAAGATTATGTGTTTATTGTTGCGTCTGCATGTTCTTAGTTTTATTATTGCTGCCACCAATGGTTCAAGTTGTCCAAATCGACAATTTATCGAGAAGGCTTTCAATAAAGTTCATATTCCAGGTGCCGTAATTATTGTAGTCAATGCTAGTGATATACTCTACGAACAAGCTTTTGGTTACCAGTCTCTTTCACCAGCAGTGTCTATGGATGTCGATAAGTCGATTTTTATTCTCGCCTCTATCTCAAAGACATTTATTGGAGTTGCTGTCATGCAACTTGTCGAGAAAGAACTTGTTGATCTCAACACAGACACCAACCAATATTTGTCGGAACCTCACTAAAGAATCTTTCATCCGCAGTAACCTTCTCATTCGATCACTCTGCGTAAATTACTTTCACACTCAGCTTCAGTCGCTGTCAATAACTATTCGTTGGACACTTACTTTCAACCGGATGATATTGCATTCACTCAAGCGAGTTTGGCCGATATGTGTTTCCAATATCTGAATCCGGATACGTCGAATTGGTTGCCAAAACCACCAGGCAGTGTAACATTCTATTCAAATGAAGGTTCATCTCTGGCTGCATTAGTCGTCGAACGAATAACAAAAACGCCTTGTGATCAACATGTCAAAGAAAATATTCTGAAACCGTTGGGCATCGATATTCACAAGACAGATTTTCGTCTCTCCGATTTTGAAGACAGAAACGATTTTGTTAAGCATTATACGAATGCATTCAATGAATCCTTTCTTCAAGCATGGAACCAAATAATGCCATAACTGAATATCACACAGATTCCTGTAAGCGCGTCAATAGTTTTACTACGTAGCATTGATTTGATTTAATAATTAATCATCTGTCTAGGGAAATCTTCCAACAGGGCTGTAAATTCCATTCTTCAGCCTCAATACTTATCCTTCAGGCCTCTTTCGCATGCCATCTCGTTCTCTATCTGTATTTCTTCGTATGTTTATCAATAATGAATCTTCGTTACTTACTCCTCGATCCATTGCCGAAATGCGAACAATAGTTGGCGGTGGTCTCATCCCTTACTATATTGAAGATTCAAGCAATACTTCTACAGGACTATGTGAATCACTAAAGTTTGGACTTGGTTGGCATTGGCAAACGTTGAGCAATGGTCATCGATATGTCTGACATGGTGGTGGATTACAAGGCATGACTCATTTGATGCTGGTCAATGAGAAAAACACTATCAGCGTGATTTTGCTCTCTAATGGAGATACATTTTTACCGCTAGATTCGTCGAAAGAACTTTATCGTACAATCGTAGATATTCAGGTGACACTCTTTCAATGTTTCGAAACTAGTGTAATCAACTCGTCCATGTTTCAAGCAGAAGGAACTCTTTTTGGATTTATTTGGGCCATTTTGTTTTTTCTCACTTATTTTGATCGATAACTATGCAGTTTGTTACGAACTTTTCTTCTTTAAAAAACGAATGTAATGTAGGCGTCACTTGATGGTCATCACTATCTGCATAAGACAACAACTACCGTAAACGACTCCAAGGGTGTGAGTGTAGAAAAAGTCACCACCGACACCCACCCCAGATCAACTCATCTCTTACAACCTTTTGTGATTATAGCTTAGTTTGGTTCAGTACTCTAAAATTTATTTAATCATGCCTCTCTTTGCTTCATTAAAGCCAATACTATAGATAGATATTTAAAAAAAGAGATTAATTAAACTAAATATTGGAAATGAACACATATTTTTTTTCTAATAAACATGCAATCTTATACTAGATTATTGACTTCACATATAAAGACAGAAAAAAGTAAGAGATTTCCAGAATAGTTTTGATTAGATAAGATATTTATATGAATGCAATAATTTTGAAAAAAAGGCTGGCATCATGACGATTTTTTTACCTGAAAGTTGAACAGAAGCAGCGTGAGGCAGTGGAAACGTGCTGAACTCATAACTCAGATTGGGGTAGATCAAAGCTACTTGCTGCTACTTTTCCTTTTTTACTTGTACCGTTTCACATATCTTCTGGTCTCGCGCAATACATTACAAAAGTCACTGAATGAAACAACTAATTATTTCATTCAATGTGCTACATCCATACAGAGAGCTATTAACAAAATGAATTCGTGCGAACAGGTAGACCTAAGAGTAAATTTGACGTTGATACTTTTGTACAGCCATCGTTGTATATGTATGCTATAGTTTAAGGAGAAGTTTCTTTTCTAATCGGCACAAAAAATGGAGGTTTGCAACAGAAATGTATGCGTGTGGATGTGTACAAAGAGAAAACCACACCCATACCCACACCCATAGAAATACAAGCAGCGTGGCGCAGTGGAAGCGTGCTGGGCTCATAACTCAGAGGGCGGTAGATCGAAACTACTCGCTGCTATCTTACACTTTTATTATTTTTTAACTTTTCGTATATTTCCAAAATCTGATGCAATGTCTTGCAATGCAGAACAGAACATGCAAAATATTTTACGTTAACAAGCGTCCTGTACATCATCGTGCAAAACGATCGACTGAGTATATGATTCATGAATAATGGTTGTTAGAGTCTGTGTCAAAATTTTTTTTGTACCATGTCAAACTTTGTTATTTCGTCCTTTTAAATACACATTTTTCATATTCAATTAAATATTTTGAAATCAGACTTGAATGCTGCATGGTATAACTCGTTAGAACGTAATAACTCATTTGTTTAGCATGAGTATAGTGGTCAAAGTAGTTTTGAAAGCATGATAAATTGTTTATTTTTAGCATAATATGTATTGAATTCTTTCGAAAACGATAAACTTGACTTAGAAAATATAAATAAGTGTAACTACTATCTAATTCAATAATGACATCAGCGGATTATTTAGACCTTATATGTTCTTCATACTATTCAAGTAGTTTTTTTATTGCTAAATAAATCTGAAGCCTTTTGTGCGCAGTTGCTCAGGTCTGTAATGGTGGCCTGTTTCTAATGGAGGCTTACGTTGCTATGTGTCTGTAATGGGAAGGAGAAGTCGTAAAAGAATTGAACTTAATACTTACACTTACTATTTTCTTCGAAAATATAAATGATTTCCACAAAATCCCGGTAGCCCCTCAAGCAATAGGTGGTAGAAGAGTGCTGAGCATAACAAGTTTGATTTTATTGGAGTTGCTTAGTGTAAAAAATTGAATAGAATATCATTCTTACAATCATTTTCAATAGAACTTTTGAGTTTGCTTATGCGTTTTTATTGTGACATGTAAATTATTTGATTCAATTGAATAATTCATTATGTGATTCGTTCTCTCTAGACACTGCATGTTGAAGGGATGATTGAGAAGTAGGCAACATAGTCTCTTCTGCGATATTCACAAGGTTTCTCCTACCATATTAATATATGATGAACAAAACCTCTGCAGTCATTCGACTAATACAAATAGCCAGTAAGAGACAATACCTCAACATTATTAAATCTATTTCATCACACAATAGTTTAAAACATCTGAACATTTTCCAGGGATATATTTTTACAAATGTTTCATGTCCCAAAAACTGTCTTATTTGCAAAGAAATCTCAGGTAATTATAATGTCCCATAAATTATCAAAGTATTAATAAGATTTATCTTCCAATCAATGAGTCAAAAAGGGATGTGGGTGTGGATACGGATGTCGTTGAGGTGAAGATTTAAACTCGTCCAAACCCCACACCCACACCCAAATATTCACACATGCCTTTTCAAATTTATCTAATGTTAATTTTATGAATGAATAATCTAGTTACTTTTGTTAAGATAGTTCTTATTCTGATCGAAAAATAATTTTATTTTAAAAGATAACACAATGGCATGTCAATAAAATTCATTTTTTTATTAACAGTTATCTTTTTGCGATTTCGTCAACATTTTTTTTTATTTAATGCGATTTTACTCTGAGATCTTATTTGAAAAAATGCTTCACCAAATCATAGTAAACATTCTGAACGATTTTATTACCATGTGATTATTTTTCATCATTTATTATTATCGAAGGATTTGGCACATCAACAAAAGTCTTTTTTTCAAATTTCATTCAAGAATTCAATGTAAAAAATTTATCATCGTTTATTTCTCTTGTGAGATTAATTTTGCAAATTGCTAAGAGTGATTAATGCATAATAATATATTCATTTTGTTAGATGATTAAAATAACTAACGACCAAACTTGCAGAAGATCAATCAACATTAGAAATACAACCATAATGTTTGCTTCATTTCGTTGTGAAGAAAACATTTCAATTGTGAAATCCACAAAATTGTATTTTATGATTAAATTTGATGCCCCACAGAAGATATTAATCAGTGTTCGTTTGATCAAACATTTCACTTTTTCTTAGAACATGCTCATGAATGATCTGAGCATTGATTTTCTCGTTTAAAAACTCACACAAAATCAATTGTGTGGGTGTGGATGTGGGTGATTGACGAAGAACAACCCACACCCGTACGCTGATCCGATATGTTTAGTGTTTACTTTTTCATACACCGTATGACACATCGTCATCTATCAGTAAGCGATGCTCGTAGTTTGTGTAAAAATAACAAGGACACTTGCACAGACACGTGCTTCTGTTTGAAATAGAATTGAGAATATTTTTTTTTCGTATCTACCATTCTTCGTCATAGAACAGCTAAGAACTGGCAAGAGTAAAAAGCAACTTTCTTTTCTCTGTTCAGTTTATTTACATAGCTGATTACTTGAAGCACGCACAACTATTGAAAGTGTCTAGAAGCTTCGAACGTTGCAACAGTAAAAGATGTTAAAAAGCGTATGTAAAAATGAAAACCAGCATCTCTTGAAAACGACCATTTTCCTTAGTGCATCAGTTTTCCTCATCCTAGCTGACTCTTCTTTCGTTCACTAAACTCAACACTACTGATGAAGTAAATACGGTTTGTTTAAACAAATAAAAATATCCGATCGATAATATTACATTTCCGTTTTTCCCTCAAACTCAATTGGAAAAGATCCTCAATTAACAAATCGAACATGTCAACATCGAAACTCATTTCCCATCAAATCTATCTCAGTTAATGGAATGTCGTTGTTGTTTTTTATTTCTATACAATCAAAGTTTTTGGTTTCAAAATATGCAGGCTCCAGTAAATCGAAGTCAAGTGAAATGTTTCTATTCTTTGGTCCTCTAGCTGATGGACCCTATGATCTCGAGCCAGGGCATACTTTTGCATCCAATAATGAAAAATCTAATATACAAGTCGTAAGACTTTTTCTTATCGACTTTTGCAGTGATCATCTTGCGTAGGTTCTTTTATATGGGTCACTGGAACCAATGCCCGCCTTTAGGTGTGGGAGGTACGAGGTAGAGGTTATTAATCCCAAATTATCATGAGAAATCAACAACTCTGAGCAGCTTTCGCAAAAGAGAATTTGGTAGCGTTTAAAAGTGTGAGAAACATAGTTTTTAAAACTGATATTCAATTTGGAATTTAATCCACCTCAAAAACTTTTCCACACTGAAAAGATTCAAGTCACTTGAAATTTGTAGCATATGTTCTGGCTGAACTAAGGGGACGGTGGTAAAATTTTCAGCTCTAGATCATGACGTTTGACGAAGTTCTATTCATATTCTAGATTTTGTTAAATGACAATGTCATCATTACCAGTGAATCGCTATCGTCGTCGTTCAAATGATAAGAAATTTGACTCTGATAATTTCGGAAATGATTTTGAATTATTTGATCCATGGACAAATATTAATTCAAGTGCACCAATATCATTTCGTTGGATTAATCAACCAAAACTGAAAAAAGAACACAAGGATAAGGTTGCGCCAGCATTACAAATACCAACGTATGGAGAAAGATTTCGTGTAAAACTGGACATTGCGGATTTTGATCCAGAGACTATAAAAACAACAATTGAAGGTCGTCTTTTAATTATAGAAGCGAAAAAGAAGCATCATCATAGTAATAGTGAGAATACTAAAGAACAAAAAATATACGATTTACCTGAAACTGTTTATGAACATGCTGGTGAGATGTGTAAAATTGTCCAAAATTTCTAATTTATATTTTTAATTTTAATATTTAGATGCAGATCACTTAGTATCCTATGTAACACCAAACAATCTGTTGATTGTGGATATACCACTACTTAATCGTGAACATGAACAACGTTATCTTCAGTCATCATCACAAGCAAGTCATAGCCATCATTTACTTCCATATGGTCAATATCGTGATCAATCATTTAATTATCATCATTTTCATACATCAGCTTTTGCACCAAAAGTTGTTGATGCAGAAGAAAATAAAAAAAAAATACAAATGTCTATACCTATGAAAAATTATCGTCCTGAACACATTAAAGTGTCAGTCAAAAATAATGATCTGATTATACAAGGTGAACACATATCAAAGGATAATCGACATTTAGAAAAAACTTATTTTTACAGATCGATTACCCTTCCACCGGGCACACAAACTGATCATTTGCAAACTCATTTAACACACGATGGACACTTACAAATAGAAGCGCCATTTACTGAATACGTTTCAAAAAATTGAAGTGATTCATAAACAAAACAATTTGATGTCATTTTGTTTTAAACACGTTTTACCTGTAACAAATTTACATTCGCACTGTTCTCATTTAGAAATAAAAATTTTATATTTTCTTCGACGTAACAATACATTTTTATTTATTTAAGGAGCTTTATTTGAGTGGTGGCAGATATAAATGAGGCGGGATTTAGTATAAGACCATTAGCTAAGGGTAAGAGTTATTGGTGTAGAAATCTAGAAGTTGGTCGAGAAATATCGATGAATTATCATAAAAAGTTATCATACGTGTGCTGATACACTATAACTATCACACTAAGATCGAGTTCGTTGGAAATGTTGCACTAAAAATGAGTAAACTGTCATTTCGAATAGCAACGTTCAGAAATTTTGTTTTCTCTTATGTTCCTTGCGGAAAAGAATATGGAGATACACCTATTGGTTGGCAGCAGTGCATGAGAGTTTGGAAAACAGTTATAAATATTTGTTCTTACGACGAGAATAGATAGATCGGTCAAGAATGTTTTCAGAGAAAAATAGATACTTTATCCAATTCTTGAAGACTTATCTATAAAACAAAAACTTCGACCAAAATATTTGTTAAGTTTGTCATATGGCACAGTTCTATTGCTCACAATGAAAACAGTCAACTCGATTAATCGTCGGTACTCCACGGTGAAGTGATAGGCGATGCAAGTTCCTATCAAGAACGCATATGTTAACAAATCTATTCTACTCACTCTCATTTATAGATGACTAATTATATATTTCAACTTTGCTTAGAATAGCAACCTTTGAGTTTCATACACGGTCGGGTGTGGATTTTGAGGTGCACTTTCTCTTCAGATATATATACACTTTTTCGAAATCATTAGCTTTCGATGGAAATAGCTTTTCGTATAGTTCAGATCATTCCAATTTGGACAGTACGATTTCTAGTTTAACAAACATTCCATTTCAAGAAAAAATCAATAGTTTTCATAATTGTAAATCAATAATGGACTTCGTTTAGAGCCCAAGAAGTTTTTAATTTTTGAATCATAAAATGGTAGAAGAAAAATGGCAGATTAACTTAAAGAAAAATGATTAATATAATATAAGTGAATAAACATGCACATGTGCAGAGTCATTTATTTGTTCTCATTTTTTAACACAAGTACTTGATCAACATGACTAATATTGACAGCTACCGGTGTAGGAAGATAGAATGGTTCACCATCCATTTGTGCTGTCATTGGACAACGAAGTTCAATACACAACCGGTTGCATTGAGCGATTCGATTGCCACGAAAACCAGCATGGATTGCAGCCATATGTGTAGTACTCAATCCGACAACTTCAACTTTTCGATCGCCAAAATTTTGTGGTTGAAAACGACTACTTGAAGTTGTTTGTGTTGTCGATAATCTCTCTGGTTGATCCGTATCCCTATCGTCCAAACTTTCTAATTCGTTGTTTTCTTGGGTATCACCTGCACAATTCAATGGATCAAGTGACCTCATGGATATTTGGTTGATAAAAGTACTGCTTAATTCAAGAGTCGATAATTGATTGACACGATCCATTATTGAATTTCTCAATGATTTTCTCCATGGATTTGTACCAGATGCATAGCCTGGAATATTGAGTATGACCAATGTGTGACAATTAAGTACTGTATCAGGGATATCTTGATCATCGCATATCAAACAAATATGAGAGCCTAAATTTCACATTTGTGTCCGAGCAAAATCATCGAAATATTTGCAACTTTCGTTCACATACATGAATTTATTTTTCAATGGTAACGAAAATTTCGATGGATCACGTGTACGTTCAACATGAAAATCGAGTGCAATAGCAGCATCTAAGTCAAAGCTCATGTAGTTAATAAAGCGTATGTTCGGCAATTTCTGATAGTTTTCATACGAAGATCGATTGGTTTCTTGAATGAATTTAGGAGGGTTGAGTAATGGCTGAAATATTTCGGCTGATATTGAAACCACTTTCATGATGTTGTTGTGTTATCAAAGCTAATTTTTCTGCATCGAATTCTTCAAGCTGAACTTCCCAACGATCAAGTACAGCAACTTAAGCTTGTGAAGTCTGTAGAAGTGTACGAAAAAGACATTTCGGATCGTATTGTTCACCCCAAGCCAAGACACGTTAAAGATCATTGCATGTTCCCAACGGACAAATGCTTACTGGAAGATTATGTCTAGATGGATAGGCCTCGGCTAGGCAGCTAAAAATCCAATCAACAGTACCATCACCGCTGAACATGCAAATACGCATGTTCAGTAACGAAGAGTAGATATCCAGAGCATAAGTAATTGTGACATTGTTTTCTAGAAGAAATACTTGACGCGGATTGAGTCTTTGTAAGAGTTCTGGATATATGTTCTCACCAACTTGACCACCAGAGCGTTTATTTACAAAAACAAGAACAGGCGTATATGGAAATGAGTTTGACTCAGCATTATTGTTGGTTGAATACGAAAATGCTCGTGCTTTGAAATCAGTTGAAGATTCACTTGAACGACTGAACCACTGTGGCCAAACAATAATATTTCTGTTGATGAAAATCAAAATGTTAATGTCAATTGGCAAAGACAGTTCAATCAAATTATTGTGGATAACATCTAGATGAACTCAAAAATTAGAATGATTTATCTCGCTGAACTAAAGGAATTTTTTTGAAAATCTTAAAGCAAATCATCAACGAACACTGATTTATCTCGACTCAATTAGAAGAAATATCGTGAGAAACTTACTGAAAGATACCATAGTCATATTGAAGCTTATCTTGAGGAGTAAGTTGTTCCCAACACGAATTATGATAACATCGGAAACACCATAAGCAAACAAGACCATGTGAAGCGTCCGACAGATCGTCATCCAAAGTTCCTGATATATAACTGATCATCGATTTCATCTGATCGATAATATCTAAGAAAGATACCATAGACCGGGGTGACCCGAATCAACCAACATTGGGAGGGGGAGGAGGGGAAGTGAAGTGTTGAGAATATTTGGGGTATGTACTATTATTTTTTCAAACAGAACACAAGAAAATCTTTGGATTTTGCTTGAAAAAAAACGGCAATTTCGACGATTGGAGGGGTGGGTGTTACACCCCCGACACCACCTCCTCCACCCCCCAGTCGGACCACCACTGACCATAGATGTTGGTTGGCAATGCATGCATTCATGGCTTTGGAAGTGTTGATACATGAGACCAAAAATGTTGATCGAATTTCAATGGACTATCTTTGTTATTCGTCAGCGAGTTTCCTTGTTCTGTATTATCGACAAATGATGGACGACACGATTGAATAGAATCATTATTTGACGTTGATGAATTAGTCAAATGATGTGCATACATTATCAAATTACATGATTGACATTGTAGAAGTGCTGATTGACCTGTTTGCTTCCACTTTGCACATGAACCGTATGCACATGACGGAGCAGTCGATGAATCATTGGATGTAAGAGGAAACCAGCAGTAAGATGAAGGATGAGCACGATCGCTCCAATCGACTCCGCATGGAACGACATTGTCGTTACTGGATTCCGATGTTCGTGCATCCATGACGAAGTATCTAGAATTTAGACAATAAAGTCAACGCTAAACAGGTAATAAACCTTGAAGTTATAGATCTCTGCGTTCAACATTCAAGAACTATTTACCGGTAATATGTATAAGAAACGCCGCTAATTTAAAGATGAATGTACTGAACCTATGCAAACGGAATCTAAGATAAATTCAATTTTAATCGGATTTTTTTATGTTTTGACTCACTAGATAATGTACGAACTGGTGTCATATGTATAAACTTATCAACAATTGGACTATAATTACTCTTATGATTTATTAGTTTCTAATTTAAAATTAGATAAAAACGCGTTTCATTATCATAAAAGCTCATTCTGAATAGATAACGTCAACGAAAATCTATTCACTAATCAATCCATTCACTTCTTACCTCTTACTGTTACCACATAGATGAATAGGTCTTTAGAAAAATATTTATATAGGATTCACTGTCATTTCTTCAGTGCGTGTACGCTTGAGAATGTGTCTTTTTCGTTCTGCTGTAATTACATTGTAAGGTCAGGAAGGAGAGAAATACAAGCGTCTATATGTATTAGAAAAGAAAAAGAAAAACATTTTATAAGGAAAGATTTAAAATGGAACAGTTCGGAAGGCGAATAAATATATTCTTTAAGAATTGCATGTGGTAATGAAAAATGATTTATGCTTTGTTGGCATCAAATTTTATCGGTGAGACTGAAGAAAAAGAAAAACGAACTTCTTAGCGAAGTAATGGGCAATAATAATATGAATTTTTTGTGTAATTTAAGGAAGAAATAAGAAAAATCAATTCGAACAAAATGCTTAACAACTGGAAAAGTTATAAATATCTTCTCTAGTTAAGTCGATGATTTGTCATGGATGTACTCTTAAATGTCTTGATACAATACGAACACGATATAATAGAAACATGTAATAACAACAGTGTTTTACTTAAAGTCATCGGAGATCTTCTACACGTTCGTAATAGAAAGAATATGACTATTCAAAACTAACAAGTATGTGTTCACGTTGTTTCGATACATTCTAGCGTAGTCTCACGGAGAACAAAAACGGAATATACCACGTCAAGATATATTGTATCATTTTATCTGAAAGTCTTTTCTCAGTTTTGTTGCTATTAAAAATGTCTACAGGTTAGGATCAGACCTTTTTTTAGGTCGATGAGAGTCAAAATTCAAGAATAAACTTCCGAAGGTAAAGTCGAACGCTATACTGGAGAATGTGATACAGTTAAAACATACAGCATAATTATAGAAGAATAATATTTACACTTCTTATTCAGAATTTTTCCTCACATAAAAAAATTAAGTTATAAGTTCTATATCGTTTAATGAGCATGAAGATGTTTGTTCTATGTCTAATCTTGTTCTTAGTGTTATATCAAAATGATTTCATCTCATCTTGTTCATCTAGCACCAAGAGCAGACTAAAATGCTCTTGCTAATAAATAACTATCAATAATACAAAACGATGATTTTCAATGTATTAATATTTTAATTAGAGACTTATCAATTGTGTGAATTCGATAAGAAAATACAATAGAAGTTATAAGTAACATATTTTTTGGTTTCATTCTTGTTTATAGTATGTATCTTTATCTTTTTTTTATTGAGTACTTTTTCCGATGAATTTAAATAGTAAGGCATATAAACTTTAATCTAGCTCATAATATTACTCAAAATCTTTTCTCTTGTGTCGATTGTAGTAAGGTAGATAAGATAGAGTAGGGCTACAAAATTACTCCGTGGATATTAGTGGTTTCTATTGATTTGTTAATAGTTTCACAATCAGCTTACACATTAAGAAGTCTCAGGAAAGTTCTAAATTAAAGAAACACTTTTATTTTTCATTTTCTACTTTATGTGAGAAGTAGATTTTAAAAAATTTTACTAATTAGCTGATTCGAATATGATTACCTTCTATTTTCTTTCTGTATATTAGAAATCAATTCCTTATGAAACAAAACACTCATTTATATAAGAAAAACGAAGTTAGAGCGACCCAATAACAGAGAAAACATAAAGTCAAGATATATCAACTATAAAGATACACAATGCCTGAATCTATACGTCTACAATTTTTTTCTTTATTTATTACAATTATAGATCAAACCAATGAGTAATTCATCAAAAACACAGGTACATAATTAATATCAAATAAAACTTGAACACGTATTAATATATGCTGTACAAACAGTAAACAAAAATGAGCACATGAGTGAAACTGAAAACATTGAATAAAATGATTAGGTAACACCTTCATAACCAGTCATAATGATCAGAATACTATATATGCATACCACCATACAAGAGTCTGTTATTGCCTTTCCTCTACTCTATCTATTATCTTTTACCCATAAATTGTATATCAATGATGTCATTAATTATATATAGTGCGCATTATGTTATCAGAATATATGATAATATATTCTTTTGACTTCTCTTCTTCTTCTCATCAGTGTAAATTTTATTGAAATGAATCAATCAAGTTTGAGTGTTGTGCTTTGTCTATTATTATCAGCTACTTGCCTTCATTTTTTCTCTTGCAAACTTTTGAAGCTCTAAAATCATAACAATCTAAATGAGAAAACAAGATGATAATGTGGAAGAAACGATATGTTGATTGAATCATAGTTGATCATGAACTACGTAGTCAACAACATAGAAGGGTATCATAGAAGGAAGGATAAAGAAAACAATGACCAGACATGTCAAAGAAAGGTTGGAACAGCTGGCATGAACATTCACTATGACATTGATCTAACATTGAATACATACATACAAATTTGTGGAATTAGAAACATCATCATTATTAATGTTATACTTCTTTTACAAAATGGGAT
Source organism: Rotaria sp. Silwood2 (assembly GCA_905329745.1). NCBI lineage: Eukaryota > Metazoa > Rotifera > Eurotatoria > Philodinida > Philodinidae > Rotaria > Rotaria sp. Silwood2. The sequence goes on along the minus strand of CAJNSZ010000715.1, from coordinate 13,814 downwards.
TGACAATAAATGCAGCAACTTATTATAAACAAATATCAAACGTTTATGATCACAATACTGAAAAGTTGAATAATGTTCATCAATATTCAAATGGTTTGAAAACGATCATTTGTAGCCATCGGAGGTTTTTTGAATCGAATGATCATCTGTTATTCGCCGCACTATGAATTTTATACCTTACGGTTAATATTGAGCAACATCATCAACGTTCAAAACTCTCATAGTAGTCATTAATGCCGTTAGTCCTGTTAATTTTTCAAGAAAAATATCATTGTAATGTCTAAATAGTCTCATTTTATTAATTGAATATATGAAATTTCCAAAACGTTGAGATAGTAAGGTTTTCTGATTGGTATCATTCATATGAAGTTCATATTAAACGTGAAAAAATTCGAAAAAAATTAATATCACCAATTAAGCAGCTAATTCAAACAATATTCATTAAACAAACTTTTATCAAAATAAAATTATAATTTTCTTTCCTTGACAGAAGTACAAAAAATATAATCTTATTCGATCAATATCTTATACTAAATCTATATTATTATTTGTCAAGCAAAAAAAATTGTCCGACAAATTTATTTCTAGAAAATATTGTTTTGTTATCGAAAGATGCTAAAATAGGATTCGTATCAATATAACGATTGCATTCAAATAAGTTTTAATGACAGCATCGAATATTTTCAGAAGTATTTTCACTATGATCATCTTTCTGTGTATAAATGTTTTTCTCTCATTTTCCATTGAATATCATTTATTATAGGCTTCGATCTTTATCAAGGCGTTGCTCACATAAACATACAACAATAAATTTTAACACACCATCATTATCATCGTATAAGTCTACTCCTGTGAAAGAAATCATTGAGAAATATGAGCAGAAGTCGATTGATGCATCTCTACGAATAAAAGGCATTGGACCAGCATCGACCGGCTCTTGACGAAATACTAATGCCCATTTGAAAAAAGAAGAGTCCTGATCATTTTTCGAATAACATTTCATAGGAATGGGGTAGAGAACTGCGGTTTTCACCGTTAGAAAGTTAGATGAAGACACATCGAATCATATATTACAGATTTTACTGACAAGTGTTTCGAAACTTTCAATTGAATTTTTTTTTAAATGTGTATGTTTGGGCTCGATTGGTACTATAAATTTTCATGAAAATTTAGCGAAAAAGTGGAGATTTCGTCTAATTTTCTCGAAAAATCATGTAGAAGCCCACAGTAAAAATACCTTTAACTCCTGAACGTTACAAGTTAAAAATTTAGGCCTTGCGCAGTTTTGTAGATCTTCGATTGGCGGTTCTGATGCACTCCTAAAAATCGAAAATTCCCTGTGGTGATTGAGCGCGATGCACGGTTTGTCAAAATCTCGATTAAAAACACTCAATAAAAATTGCCGGAAAATGCTATAATATACGATTCGATGTGTCTTCATCTTCTCTTTCCAACGGTCAAAATCGCAGGTCTCTATGTCATTCCAATGAAAAGTTATTCAGAAAATGGTCACAGCTCTTCTTTTTTAAATGGACATTAGTCTACATTCGACTATTAATCAATGATTCAAGCTATCGAGCCTTTCTACGGATAAACGAAATTCTATGTTAAAATTAATAACACTTTCTAATAAACTTAGAACATTTGTAAATAATCAACATCGAATATCTCATTTACGAAATAAAATTCTAGACCCATCAATCGATTTTTAATTAACTCAAAAAACTTTAAAATGGTTCTTCCAGTCAGTATGAAAATACTTTTATTACGTGAATAATACTTCAGATTACTCTAAAATAAAGACAGATTATCGAATTTATTTAAACTACTCGTCTTCATATTGACAACGAAAGGGCACAAAGTTATATTATGCTACATAAAATAATATCGATTTATGTCTAAACCCTGACTCTTCATTAACCTTAGTCCTTCCAAGACACAAATATGTCGAATATTATTTTCACGAGATACAGATTTGTACAAAGAAGATACCTGTAAATAAAAAGAATCTTATCATCTTTAGAAAGACTAATGGCTAAGTATTTAAGCCGATTATGTAAAAGAGAATTCAATTCATTGAGACTCTACTATGTAAAAAAATCTTTCGACATAATTGTTTCTTTGAGAAACTAGAATTCATGAAAGAGAAATTCACAAGGATAACTGTATTTAACAATCAATAATCGTTTTGTCTTACATGTATTGCAGAAATAACGAGCATGATTTGAAAATAAAGGCAGAGTGGATGTGGATGGGATGTTGCGTGTGGTTGTGGCTGTTATCTTTCTCTTTTTATGTCCGCACCCACACTCACACTTTAAAATACGAAATCAAATAATAAGATATAAGTTTATCGATTCTTGTTGTCATCATTATATTGTCGTCATATTCGGTATTTTAGTGCAAATACATTTAATATTAATTCACAAGTTAAGTCAACTTTCCACAAAAATGTAAACGAAAGCCAGAGTTACACACTTACATCAACATTTACAGCCACAGCTTCGAGCATAGGAATTCTCTGAACAATCCTTTAGATTTAAATTCGATGATCACATTATGTTATATGTTTTTTGTTTCTTCATGGTTTATTTTGGTTTACGATTGAAGATTTAAATGTAATTGTAAGCTTTTATTTCATCTCCAAACTTAGAATATTCACTCTTGAATAGAATTTTAGCAGTTTTCTTCGAATTTTCATATGTTATGATGTTCAAATAGAATATGTCTCTCAGAACTACATTATGTTTCAAAGCAAAAGCAATATTGTCATAAAATTTGTCTATGTGAAGCGGTCTTATGTTACGATTAAGATCTATGAGAAGTCATGCAGTTCAATTGACGCCAATACTTTTGAGGCCTTCTTTTTGTAAGATTGTTTTTCTTGTTTTCAATTTTTTTTAATATACAATCGATGTTTCTGCGCTTGTTCGACATCATTCTCATCGACAAGGCCTTCACCAATATGGGTATGGATTTGGGTATGAATGCATTGGAAAACCACTCACGCCCTATAGAGAAGGAATAAGACGGATTTTGTATTTCAATTCTTTGCAATAAAGGGCAAAGACAAATAGATGTAGTGACATTCGAGTTTCACACATTGTCAAATATTTCTAATTTCCTTAGAACCAATATTTTGTCTTGTAGTTATAGTATGAGAAGGTCTTTGGCAGCACGAACGAGGTGTATGAAACGGCTCAAGAGGCAAAACAGTGTGACCATTCAATCTAACAGAAAGCAGCACTATGTATTTCGACTTATTCACTTTCAAAACAATCTCTGTTTTACGTCGACAAGAAAAAGAAAAGTTCTTTTCTATCGTATTCTATGACGTATGACAACAGCACAGAATAGAATATTACAAAAGCTCTTGCAATTACGTGCATGACTGTTTTGATTCAGCAGAGTTGTTTCATAACAGTTGTGCAATGTGTTGACGAGCATAGTTGAAAGAAACAAGTCATCCTTCTGAAAAAACGAGTTTCCCTGACAGTTACATCCGATTTTCTTTTCTTTTGTTTGTTTATTCTAGAACGAAAATTTGGCATTAATATGTCTTCGGAAAGTTTACCATCTCAAACCGGCCCCGTCTATCACATCCTATCGTTTTATTATATTCACGTATTAGATCAAAATACAGGCGTAACACGGTTGGAAATTGGTCCGAAAACATTTTTTAGACAAGACAATGAGACAATTACTCTAGGGCCAGAAAAAATGATCATCTTACCACCGAGACACTATTGTGTTGTCGAAAATCCCGTTGTGAAAAACGACATTGGTCAAATTCAATTTGATGAAAATGGCCAAGTAAAATTGTTACATGGTGATATAGAAATCCGATTGGATAAAGATTATAAAGAACCATTTCCATTATATCCTGGTGAAACTTTAAGAGAAGCGTTTTGAATTTCCTTATGAAAGTTAATTTTTCCTAGTAACTTTCTGCATTATTTTAGTCTGTCACTTTGTTAAGTAGATTGCGACTAATTCAGTATTAAAATTGGAAGCTCTTTTAGATTTTGATGATAATATAAAACAGCGACAAGCTATAGATGAATGGTTCTCTAATGGATCAGGCAAACAGCCACATGTTCAGCTGTATCCAATCAATTTACTTTTACGAATTATGGGAATTGTTTTGTAGTTTTTGAATGCCTTTAGTGATTTATGTACTTATATGCCACACAAAGAAGTTTCAATGGAAGAACGAATTAGTGCTACCGTGATTGGTCTAATCAATCCCTAAGGTTGACTGCTACAAACGAGTGAAAACTATTAAGTAATGTATGTTAGGATATAAAATACGAATACAGTGTTTGATGCTGATTTTACGAATAATTAAACTGATTTGTATCGATATTTGTTGAACGCTGTTTTCAATCCTATACAGCAGTTGATTTTTGTTTTTATAGGATGTGGATTTGGGTGTGGGTGTGCACAAAGAGAAGACAAGACCAACACTCACACCCACACTCTAGTTTGGTTGATAAAACATATATTGTTCAATATGTCAAGTTAAGTGCTGTCATTCGTAAAGTCACTGTGAACTCTCTCATTCCCTTGTTTGCAGTATAACTCGCTACAATAGTCGACTGATTCTATGCTGATTTTCAACAGCTTGTTACGTATTTCACATTGCGTCCTAAATATTTCTGAGTAATTTGATTTTCATTTCATATACTCATGTATCATTCTTATTTCCCACTTCATTTCTAGTATTCTTCTCACGCATCACACACAATTCTTATACTTTCTTTTATTCTACAATTTGTTTCTAATTATTAACTAATGCATTCGTTTATATTAGCCATTTTATACTGTCTTTTATTTTACGGTCTGAACATCCATGGAGATCGAGTCAAACGGGTTCTGAATTCGAAAGTTTATAACTGTATTCATATATTGGAACAATTCTATGCTGCTCATCTTAATGGCACTGATTGATTTAGTAGAATTTCTTTTGGTACTACCATTTCTTTTACTATCATATTTTTCATATTAATTCCCATCACCATTTATTTATGTCATCGTATCCAACTTTAATTCCGTCGTCGTCAAACACCTACTCTTACAGCACTTGAATTATCAGACTCAGCACAAATCCATCCCATAGCGAATTCTTTTATGAATCTACTACAATGTCTCGACTCGATGCAATCCAATTATCAATTCCCCGAGACATTTCGATCATTATCCGCTCTTTCTTCTTTGACTCGGTCTATTTCTCATGAATCCTCTATACGGTCCCACAAATTCTAATTTATACATTCATTCTTGTTCACGAACTTGATTTTGTTTTGCATTTTACTCGATAATTTCTTTCTTCGTTGTCTTTTTTTTCTTTCGTGTTTTTTTCTCGTCATTTGGAATGTGTGTGGACACATATTTTTGTCGATGGAGAACTATACTATAGACACACATTTCATACGTCATAGTGCATTCTATTCGTATCTATGTTACTTTGTTCTGTTAACATTCTTGAATTCTTTTCTCTCGCTGCTCATCGCATCATTGTTTTGGACGCTGGTATCTAAGACGTGAAAAATAATAGAACGGAGGATTACAAAAATAAAAAATTGAAGTACGCTAACAGAGATCACTTTTTTTTCTTGTTAGTTCCTCTACCGTCTGCCAAGCAAATATCTTAATCTCATCTGTTGTTATATTATTCGCTTGTGCAAAATAGTTATATATTAGATACTGTATGTACTAGTAAAGAGTAACAATAATGTATATACTGATTATATTCTTGTTAATAAGATATTCTCAAGCTCAACAAAATGCTTGTTTATGTTCTTGTTGTATTGGTCGTTTTTGCAGTCCAGTAGTCCTTGGTAATGTTATCCTGCAATCATGTGATACAAGGACATGTCCTCGACACTGTTTCATTTGATATTCTCAATGTCAAATAAATAATCGAAGCGGTCATTTTTCAGCACAATGTTCATCGTCTCCTAACTTTTTGTGCAATTGTCGTTGTGATTGTTGCAATACAGGTTCAACTGCCTGTACTCCCGCTTTTGTTGGTTATAGTGCTGCTTATTTATGTCAACCAGGTTCCTGTAGTATTTCATGTGCTGCACAATATCCGAATCGATGTGTATGAAATCAAAATGGACAAACAAATGATACGTGTACTGGTCCTATTACAGCAACATCAACAATGAGAAGCAGTATAGCAAGTATTCGTTCTTTAACCCGTAACACTTGTTCATGCATGGGCTGTCAATCGGGTTCAAACTGCTCACCAAATATCGATGTGGGTTTCACAACAGCATTTTCATGTTCGTCATCGGCTTGTACAGAATCATGTCACAAGAAATATCCTTCACTCTGTCCATCTTCATTTTATCTGGGTCAAACTAATGGTACATGTATAAGTCAAAGTAATGTAAATACACGTTGTCAATGTCGGTGTTGTAACATGAATGGATGTCGAAATTATATAGCTAATACGAACAAAGATTGTACATCATGTTATGCATCATGTCAACAACAATCACTTTGCGGCATTATAAATACTGTAACATACCGTTGTAATCCAAATCAATCAAAAATATCGATGGAATTTTCTCTTCTACTGATATATTTTCATGTTAATAATTGTTTTATAATATACGCAGATTTTGAATTATTGAATCGCGTACAACACTTGCGATATTTCAATTGTAAATATTAGTTTCTTCATATATATCTTATCAATAAAAATAAATAAGTTGACTATGAAAATGTTTACACAAACGTGAAACATTCAACACTATACAAAGAATATTGTTTTCAATAAAAATGTGTTCGCGAATTTTGTCGACACTAACGAATTGAATGAGTTACTATCGAACAAAGATAAAATCGAATTGTGTCACTCTATGTAAAATAACATGTAACATAAATCTTCCTTTATATTAGCCGGTTTTTTTTCTCTCAGTAGTGTTCCATTTTATGTTATGTAGTTCAGATACATAGTATTTGTTCGATAGAACTACAGAAACGCAAAGAGTGATTATTAAAAGGAAAATGGATTCTTTATTCATCTATATATGACAGAACAGGCATATGTATTACACTAATAACGCTCTAAAAAATGTCACACGTCTTCCAAGACGATTTATGCGTCTAGCGTCTTATTTCGACACCAACATATACTAGATATGAAGTGCGTCTCAAGTGTGGCTGTACGTGTGCTGCGAATGTGGGATGCGGGTAGACTGATGACTGACACAAAAACATACACACACTCACCCCCACGTCCCACACCCTGAACACTTTTGTTTAATATACAAAACAGTTTCGAGGCTTTTGAGCAAGTATTCATTTTTTTTTCATGGTAAAATAATGATCTAGAATTTGAGATGAAAATGGCGTGATAGATTTTCTGTCAAGATGCGATTGATTGAGAAATTGTACTGCCACAAAATGGTTGATTACTAAAGTAGACAATATATATGCTAGCCAATGCAGACAAATTTCATTAGTGCGAATGAAATTAGAATCAAAGATTCGATATTCAATTGAAATTATTGTACGAAATAAAATTTGGAACTAACAAATATTTTTTGAACACCGACTTTTCTTTTGTTTATATTTTTATATAGTTTACTTATTTTCTTCATTCAAAAAGAGGTTTTATAAAGGCGAATACTTTAGCAGTGCCTATTTCCCATCACCTATATCTCGTTTATTCCGAGAACAGTTGAAACTTTAATTGAATTCTATTTTTAAGCTTGGCGTAGCTAACTTTAATGAATTTCACTTTGACTTGTCACTAGTATCACTGCTTTGAGGATCTCTTTCTTGTTATTTCTAATAATATGATGTAAAGGGTGAGTCTGGCTGCGTGTGTCATTTAGTCTCTTGTATCTACACCCAAAAAGTATAAAATCAAGAATTTTTTTATTGTTTTTTCCTGGAACAGTCCTCTTATTTTTCACTTTCATTGTTGCTATTCTCCCAGTATGTTTCATTTTCGTAATTATTTTTTTTGCTCAATTAACATGTTGATTATTATAAGCATCGAATTACATGCCAAATAAAGTTGTGACATATATCAATAATTTAATCCTGGTTGTTATCGTCTGTAATAAGAGCTTCATATGAAAAGGTAAAAACTCACGCTTGAAAATGTGCCAAAATTAAAGCCAAACTATATTCTACAACATTGAATTCAAAATGAATATGAATCAAAGAAGACATCTGATTTATGATTGAATACGAATTTCATTGAAAATTATGTAACATTGTTCATTTTCACAGCATGAAGGTTATCGATAAAGATGCGGAATGCAAAGTGAAATGGCATTCATATTCGACGTATTGCATAACCGAATCGATTTTAAGAGAAAGGTCGAATACAAAAATACTGAAGTGAAATTCATTGACATTTTCATTCAATCTCGGGTTAAGCTTGTTACAAACTCAATTGTTTTTCTATTATGTTAAAATAGAAACTAATAAAATTCTGTTAAATTCGGAGAAAACGTTTCATAAACAATCATAGATTTCAGAAACTACTAGTCCACTTTTCTACATTATTTCCTTCAACTAAAGTAAAAAGATCATCACATCGTCGTATGTTAACATCATAATAAAGAAGAGTCCACTCTAGGCCTCTTCGCAAGATTGAAATTAGCTAATGGTTTTGATAGAAATGTATTTTGAGTCGAGTACATGATCCAAGCAATATTTTTAGTATAGTTTTAGGCAAAACAGCAGTTCGATTGAAGAAATAACCTTTCTAATTACGAGGAAACATACGGAAGTGTCAGTCTCAGTTTTGAATGGAATATATACCAGTTTGTAGAGCTTGACAAGCTAATTCTCTTAGTATGATTGGTTTTTACCTACAGAACTTTAAACGCGAAAAAATGATTGATTTTGCTAGTGAATTTCTACACTTTGCATAAGTTTCGAGACAATTGTTAGAAATTTAGAACTTCAAAGGTATTGAATTTTTAGATAAACATGTTATAGAATAGAGAATGTCGCATGTGATCATTTATTTTTATATTATTTTCAAAGTAACAGGCGAAAGGATTTCCTTGTAAAACGTATTGTCATCATTGCTATGAATTTTAATTGTTGAATTATTACACTCGAATGTGGGAGTTAACAACGAGATGACCTATGCCCACACCAACATCCATACCACATAGCCACGCCACACTCACTTCACGCTTACACTCTTGTTTTTACACGGGGTGACATAGGCACGTTACTCACCATTCGCAACTGTCTCACATACGATGCAATATTTGCATTTGATACAATATGAATTGTTCATCTCTGCAGAAACGCTTCAAGTCAAAATTCAATCAGTTAGAAACAAATAGTAAAAAAATTCTCTTGCTAGAAAAAGCATTTTGCTTTTGCATTTTGTTTTGACATATTTTGTTCCTTAAAAAGCCAAAATCTGTATTTATGTACTGTTTGCAGATGATATCAGCAGTGATATCACATAAACAGCGATTTTACTTGTTAGTGTGGGATATAGATATTCTGTTTGTTTTCTTAAGTAAAAACGATCGTTTCAGTGCATATTCGATCGTTTTAACCAAGACCACGCTGAGCCAGTTCATTGCGCATCTGAAGTCCGGCACAGAATGGACAACAGCAAACGACACAATAGTCATTGTAGGAATCACCCTGATGAATAGAAAACAATCGTTCAATTCTATTCTATTTTTGTCTTGAGTAACTCACTTGGATTCGCAGAGTAGACCGAACTTTCATGCGATATACAGCAAGTGCATTTGGAACGCACCAACACGATGCACATGATTCATTAATCTTGCCTGCTAGCGATAAGACAAAACAAGGCCAACACCAATATGCGTAGCAACCTAATAATACACCAAAACATAGAATAATGAATAATTGAGAGAATAATTATCTCACATTGTTTGAAATCATCACAACAATTGCAAAGCCCTACTCTCCAATTATCGGTGAATTGATGGAACGGATTGATAACGACCGGCTGTGCAGTGACAAAAACAGTCTGATGAACAATTTGTGCCATATGTTTGACGATATTTTAGACTAAAGTAGGCGAATGTATGTATGAAATATAGAACTTTTTTTGTATCACAGTATATCACTCAGTCTTTCACCAATTCTTCGATGAGATTAATGCTGCTATTAGAATACTCCATATACCTTATCATAAACCCTTGAGATTATGGATGAAGTCAATAATTCTCTTCATACATCTTATCATAAACCCTTGACATCATTGAAGATAACCATAAATCCTTTCAAATATCCTTTCGAAATGCGATAATCGGATATTGTATTTTCATCTACCCTTTCGGAAAGGGTTTCGAAAAGTATTTGAAGAAGTCTACTATGCATATGAACCAAGGGGGAAACAACTGATTTAGATCAGCTGAAAATCAAAATTAATTCATCTTAACTCATTTTAACTCAGATAAATTACTTTAAATCGTTGTGAATCACTAACAAATCATCTCAAATAAGCGATTGCAATTCATCAACAGCTTTTCGTTATATGAAAGTAAAATTAAGTTTTATAATTTCACTTGTGGAATATTTTAGAATTTTCAATCTCATCTATTAAATTAGAGAAAATTCCGCTCGTGCATACGCATTGAATATTTATTTTGTATCGTTAAGGAAGGAGAAACAAACCGACTTCAATTGCTAGAAATCATTATAAAACATTAAATATGAGAAAATAACTGGATTTTATTGAGCTTTACAGAAAACTCTATCAGAAAATATTAGAAATCATTTAAAATCAATAGTACTAAGTTTAAAGTTAAGTGCTCTAATTTCTATTGATCTCTAATATCGTTAGTGGCTCCTTTTATTTTTTAATTATTTCTTCTAATTCTCCTTGACTTCTGAGCTTCTTCAATGACTTCTGTTGATTTGCAGCGATTACATAAAACTGATTTCTGCTGACAGAAATCATTAGCAACCAAGAAATCAGTTTGTTGCCTCTTGTCGTTGAACGATGAACGTTCTAATTTCTTTTCAACGAAGTTAGAAAATAGCCAATTTGAATGAATATGAAGTATTCTTAACACTACTTTTTATGTCTTTCTTTTGAAAGTACAATGAAACGAAACGTGCAAGAATTCTCTTAGTATTTTCTACTCAGATATTCTGTTCTCATGTTCTTTAGATTGTTTATTTTCGTCTACGCGTCGTATTAACTATAGTATATGGTTGATCTGTTTGCTGGGTTTAGAGATATCATAGTGTCAGCATAATGTTCACCTACAACAGTGATATCTGAAATTTACTACAATTACTACCTTTCACTAGAATGCTGGCTCTTCAGTACTGATTTTCATTGAAAACAATTTGATAATTTTCAATCAACTGCATAGAGTAATGGGAGTGAGCGAATATGATAAGAAGAGATTCACAACATATTTGGTCTGTCGATATAAATTCACCATGATTCGATTGAATTTTGGTTGCATTCGAAATTTTCTAGCTGTCAGATTGAATATATGACAACTTTCGACAGAATTCTATTTGAAGTCGTCAAATTCTTACGTAATTAATAGAACTATTTATAGTATACTCTATCATTCTACAGTGTACACGTTTCTTCGTACTGGGTAGACTAGGCGATGCAAGGGGGAAAAAGCAGATCCTGGATCCCCGGATCCTGATGGATCCTGGTGGATCCTAAGGAATCGTAGAATAAATTATTTGAACTGTGCCGAAGAAAAAGTGGCAGAAACGGATCCTTATCAATGCTAGTGTTATTTAGTGTTCCATGAAATTAAAGGAAAAAAGGGCAATGTATCTTCAGACTTTGTGACTAACAACCCAGGACGATGATTACGACCGCTGTAACGACCAAAGACGATAACGTATACTGTCGTTTGATTTAGTTTACGATCGTATATAGACATAAATTAACGTTTTGGTAGCGACAGTATTACGACCGTTTTTTATCGCATGGTATACGATTATCAACGGTCGTAACATAGCCTGAAAATCGAGTATCCGATCGTTTACGATCATTTACGATACGATGAAATACAGCCGTAATACTGTCGCTGCCAAACAGGCGAAAAACGCTCTAAAACGGCCGTTTACGACAGAGTTTGTTTGACCTAAGAAGGGAACCTCAATAAAAATACATTCCATTTGAGTTTATATTTTGTCCGTAATTAGAGCTTATGGCGGAAACAAAAATCGTTGCGAGATTCCTCACTTTAGATCTTTCTTCTGAAGTTATGATCCTTTTACAGAATTACCAGTGTACAGCTGGGAATTACAAGAAAAATCAAATAAAGGAATAGCAATTCGATAACCAAAACATGGATCTGACGGTTCTTATAATATTTTGAAAGTTTCAGAGAAAATAGATGATTTACTACATAGATAACAGGCTTGTAAACAAGATCTTTTTTCACAAAAGATTCGAGAAAATCCGATTTTTATCAACATTCTACCTTTTAAGAAGAAATCGTCCATTTTTGATTAAACTTTCTGGATACTATTAGAACCATATGGTTATAACGTTCAGGCCAAATTTCAAACTGAAATTCTTTTATTTGATTTTTCTCGCAATTCACTACAGTAGGCTGAAAGGCTAATAAAACGATCATAACTCCAGAAGATAGGCTTAATGGAAGAAATCTTTTTCGAATTTTTATCTGCGCTATAAGCTCAAATCATAAGCACAATATGAACTTAAACAGCACGTATCAGTTGGTGAGGTCCCCTCGTAAGAAGAAAAAGCAAAGCAAGGAGTTTGAAATGCGCATATGTTTCGGTAACTTTTGACATATCATGATGGGTTTCGCGTGTTTTGTGACTCATCAGGATCTACGCTTCCTTCGTCGATTTCATAGTCTTGTAGTACCTAATGGATTCTGTTGAATTGTAGTCGATTCTGGTAAGTTGTGAGAGCTTTTGGCACACTTTTACAAATTTATTGTGAAATCTATTAGGGCTCAAGGATCCACTTGGATCCACTTTTGTCTCTTGGTCAAAGGGTGTCAGAATTTAAAGCCATCTGATATTGTAGTCTCAATTCTTCTTTTTCTATAGCAAGCCCAGAAGAATCTCTCAGAATCCTGAATCTGGAGATTTCTGTTCTGTTTAATTCAGAATCCTACTTCGAATTATGGTAGTACAGATTTGCATGATGTCTCTCTTTGAAAAAGGATCCTTTTCAAGATCTCTTCAAATTCCTACAGTGATTTGGTATCATGTAAGGATGAAAGATTCGCACTTGATCTCACTCCAGACCTTGATATGAATAGCAGATGGAACTTTGCTTAGGTATTATCAAGATTTTACGAGCAGCACTTTTGGATCTCTGTATCATGATCTTTTCCTGACTCAAAACTAAATCGGGCAAGAATCTTATGAAGGATAATACAAGAGCAAAGAGAATCCTGAAGTGGTGGATTCTGGCAAGGTTCAATCACGATTCTATCTCATTTTCTTAGGCATTACTGTCACGAATAGCTCTTCTTGGAGTTTTCAGGGTTCTCTTCAGATCTATTCATGGACAAGCATTTCGGATTCCTTCGAGAGAAGGCTAAGAGTGGCCAGGATCTTTCTGAGAAAATATCATGGTTGAAAGAAGATCTTGAGGTTTCACTTAGAGTCTGCTCAAAGTTTGATCTTAATAAATTTAGCACGATTTACGAATGATCTGGTTCAGGACTTTGAAAAATAAATTATGAAACGGTTTCACAAAAATTTGAACTAATTCCTATTTAAGATATTTTGAAGATTTTCGAACTTCTGAATCGCAAGAAATTATGCTGTTTATGTTAAGTAAAACATTAACAGCTGCAAAAGAAAAAACCACT
>CAJNSZ010000714.1:0-56315 GCA_905329745.1 Rotaria sp. Silwood2 | reverse complement strand
TGAAAATTTTTGTTTTATTCGGTATCTGACGTTAAGTGAGCCTAGTTTGAGAACATGTTACTACTTATCTTGAATTGTTGGCTTTTTTTTGTATAAAATACATGCTGTCTTTTTCAACATTATTCGAATATATTTTTTATCTTATTATATCACAAAGAGTTGTTCTGAATAGTTATAGCTTTTAACTTACATATGTTGACATTCATGCCATCCAACATTTATTCTAGTTAAAATAGATCTCTATTGTATATAACCACACCTTTTCTAGAACCACATGCATGCAAACATTCGTTCAAACGCTTTTCTAAACTATTCTTTTTTTCGAGAAAAAACGCATTCGCAAGAACAACATTGTAACGCGTTTCGAAAAACACTCGTTTTTCAATAAAAGAAGGCTCAAAATGCATTTGAATGCATAACGAACAAACGCGTCCAAACGCATAAAACAAAATGCATTCAAACAATGTTTTTAAGTTGCGTTTTAATTTGAAAAAACGTGTTCAAAATATAAAAGATGCGTTTAAACACGTTGAACTTGAAAAAGGATGCGTTGAAACTCAAAAATAGCGTTTTTTTCCTAAAAGTTTGCGTTGAAACGCATTTTTATACAATTTTTTTTCATGGGTACTTTTTTATTCTGATTCAAAATAAGTAAAAGCTTTCACAACAAACTCGTTTTGATTTTACTTCAAAACTATCAAAAAAATTTTCATAGATGATGATCATTAATGAAATATTTCAATGAACAGCTTCAGGCTTTTCAATTGAGATTGTTGATTAAAAAAAAGGTTTTTCATGCATGCTTTTCTTATAGCTTGGAGAAGTTCATTTTATGAATGAGAATTTCATCATTACTTCGTAATTAGTGAAAGCTTTGCTGGTGTTGTGTAAAATGGAAAAAGTAGATTGTTATACTAAATTCTAGAGGTATCGCAATCGGGCTTTCCAGTGAAAAGCATTTGCTTCAAAGAACGGGAAAGAACGCGTTCCGTAAAATTAAAAGCCATTTTTTTAAAGAAAAGAAGATGTTCCAACAAAAGTGAAAAGAGTTCCAAAATGGAATCATTAAGAACAGATTCCATGTTTTTGGAATGCGTTCTTAACTGTTTCAGCTTTTTTGAAACGTTTTCTTTTCTCAAAAAAAAGCTAACTGTTTTTGGAACGCATTCTTGGTCGTTATTGCCTGAATTTAGATTCACTATAAGAGTTCTCGAAGAGAAGTTCAGACATAATTTTTGAAAGATTGATTCTGGTGCAACTCGACGAGCTCTATCCAATGACTTGGTCTAATTTTTCGTAGCTCAAACTGTTATTAAAAAAAAAGGTTTTTGGAATCAGAACTGCCAGTTGTAAAGTATGACTAATTGAACGCTCTACCATTTTTGGCACCAGTTTCAGGATGTCGTACTTAAGAGCTGTCATTTTGGAATCAAAAGTGACGTTAAATTCAGATGAAAGCATTCATCAGTCAAAAGAATCCATTCTCAGGTGTTTCGCAAGAGAATGTTAAAAAAAGCGGTCTCATTTCGCTGGAATCCTATCTTGACTGTTTCGAAATATAATGGGCAGAGACACGTTCTATTGGCTCATGGAACGGTTCAGAACGCTTTCTATCCAGATAGAGAACGATTTTTGAACCGAGAAGAAAGCATTCCGTACTAGTGTGGAACAGTAAAGAATGAGTTTCTTTAGACTCAGAACTTTTCTTTTTGTTCGTGAAAACGTTCGCTAAGCTGTAGAACGCATTCTTCATGTAAAAGACAAGTCTCTACATTTTTATGAATGCGTTCTCTTCCGTTATTTTTAGAAATATTTTTCATTAGGTTCTATTTCCGGAGCCTCAAAATCCATGACTTTCCGAGTTTTCAGAAACTCGAACTGACTTTGTCTCTCAAACTCAAGAAGAAAGGATATATGTATATAAATTTATTCAATAATGCTCGAATCCCGATTACTAAAGGGTTTCTGCTTTCTAGAGAAAGCAACCCAAGGAGATTCAAACACGGTACCACCAGAAGCTACATTCAATAACTCTGAGATTTTGTAAATATGCAACCTTGATTGAGACATTCATGTGATCAAAGTGTTAGATTAATATTTGAGGGTACGATTCTATGAAAAGTCAAGGTTAGTAATTTTGTTTTTGGATTTCCCATGGGTTTCTCTTTCCTAGAGTTAGAAATCTAAGGAATCAGAAGCACGACACCTCTACTAATTTTGAGATTTCCGATGAAAATCATACGAACTCGTATATTTTCACACTGGCTCTTAATTTTTAGTTTTGTTTGAAAATTTTCATCGGATAATCTTAAATAACATGCGTCTTATTCTTAGGAAATCGATAGCCGTGATTAGCAATAGATGCATCTTAAACATATCTTCACTGTGTTGCAAAGACGCGTGCATATCAAATGTGACTTGTTGGATAAAAGAGAGATTCACAGACGCATTCACACTCAAATCCTCTTAGATTTAACTCTTCTCATAACAGAAAGAGTACTGTGAAGTAGATAAAGAAAAATAAATCAATTGATTATTTGCATTTTTATCTTTAATCTATTTCAGTTAGTAATACACTGCATTTCAATAGTGTAAAATTAGATATTTGGTTGAAACCTTTTTTTCAATATACTCAATGAAAGTAAACACATACGTAAGTATGCACAGAAGAGAGAGAATATTACAAAGCGATATATCAATATTTATAGCATGACATGTGACTCGAGGATTGAAAAAAAAACACATAAACAAGTGTATGGCCTGTAACATCAACCATGCATTACTAATACTAGACACTGGAAAATAAAGGTAAGGATCGATTGAATCTTTTCTTTCTCATTGTAGTATGCAGTAATGAATAATAGTTAAAAGCAGTTTGTTTTTAGAGCTTTTCATCAAACACAATCTACTGGAAATCTCTAAATTGTGATTTCGATAGCTATGATAACGAAATTGATCACTCTTGCAAAGAATAAAATGAATAGATGATATTAATGGCAACTAGAAGTATCAACAGTATTGGAAAAATCGAATTACATAACACTTCCAATTTTTTTCTCAGCAAAAATCTGCATCGAAAGATTTTGCAATGTAAGTTAGAAATATCAAGGCCGATTTTTGAACTATTCTCTTCTTCAACAATATTTTAAAATTAATTGATTGGACAAATTTATCAGCAAGGTGCCCAATAAAGGATTAGAGGTCACCATAGAGCAAGACTGTCTCTTAATATTGAAAACTGAATTATTTGAAAGAATATCTTCTTCATTTCATTCAATCATCTTTTCAAATACCATTTACCTGATACATTACTTCTCGTTTAGATTTATCTTAGCATTATTCATGCAATACAATATTATTGTTATTCAATTATAGATTTTACTCGGCACAACAATGATAGATGCCAACTTATTCTTTGAAAAGGTAAGAATAAAAATTGTCTATCTTATGAATAATTTAGTCTTATTTTGAATCGACTTTGTCGTGAATTTCATGAAGATAGAAAGTTATGTTGAAAGAACAATTAATATTTTTATATTCTCACAAATATCTTAACTAATTGATCAATTTTTATTCATAGTCCACGAATCATCAATTGCAATTGACTGCCGCAAAAGACGATCCACAAATGCCATTACAAGTAAGAAATATATTGGGGAAAGTGGGTGATGAACTCATTCTTAAGATTCAACTCGGTCGCACACCTGTTCAAGACCATAATGTTAGAATACTTAACCTTTTAAGCCATTCGAAATTTACTGATAAACAACATGAACTTGGTTATGATGAAATCTATCATAATTATTTACTTATCACTATTGAGAATAGTTATGGACCCTACGTACTACAAGATGTGCTTGGAACTGCCAGCCAAAATACAACTGCTAGTACTATTCTTAAACTTGAGAAAAGACTACGTATTTCTCTCAAATATCCGACTATACCTGACGAATTGATCGATGTATATGATATTCCACTAACACCAAATAAACCATTAACACTCAATCGATTAATTTCGGTAGCATCGAGTGTCGACAAAAAGTTTTACAGATTTGATGTTGGTGCAAACAATACGTGTCAAACATTTGTCGAAAACATTATCGATATCAATGGTTTGATGCCTAACATTGTTGATCAAACAACATTGAACGCTCTCATACCAATCGATGGCAAAGCATTGATTTCTTCACTAGGCAGGCGATCTAATATTGTTAAAGTTGCGACTAATTTGGGTGCCAAATTGGACAAATTAGTATTTGATCATAAACTCAAATGGAAAAAATCTCAACCAAAAGAATTTGTTGTGTTGCGTAATGTCAATGTCACTGGTTCAGAAAGTATCAACGCTATATACAATGCGGCTCTGGAGCTGGAAGAAAATGGTAAGAATAGAAAACACAATAAATTCTGTTATTTATATATCATTATTGTTTGTAGCACCATTGCTTCTTGACTATATACCACGATAATCGCCGCCCAAATGACCACTGCATTTCGGATTTTAAGAAAGAAAAAGACTTATATACATTTAAACTAGACAGGATGTTCTATAAATAATTTCATAATAAAAATTGTGAAGATCTTTAACATGTTCTAAACTAATGAGATAAACTTTTTCTGATGCCAAAAAACAGTTTTAATGTTTTATTCATAAACAAAAAATTTACGAAGCTTGTTCAAATCTGTTATCTTCTACTTTAATACAGAGTGTATGGATGTAGGTGTAACTGAGTTTTTGTGTGTCTGCAAGTGTCGCTGTAAGTTCGGTGCGATTTGTGTGTGACTGTGGGGTTTGAATGTACCTAACGTAAGTATGAATGTAGACGTGGGTGCAGTAAAGAGAAGATCAGCGCCAATACCCATTCATACCCACACATACCTAAACTGATACCCTCGTCCTAACTACAGTCGAACTTTTCTGGACTTAAGTCTGCCGTTTATCTCTTGATGCATTTCTCCGTTGTTTTGTCATGCGTATAGAAAATGAGTTCACTTGTGTTCTCACTTACATAGAATCTACAATATCATGTCAAGTAGATGACGAAAGGTACTGTTTTGTACAAAATGTCTAAGTGGACTATGACGTTTGTTTACAATACAGATGAGCAGAAAAAAGTCTCTGTAAAAGTAATAAAAAGCCGTAAAAGTAAAGACAACTATGCTAAACTGGATATTTTTGATTGTATTTCGCAGTTTTTGACCTGGTACCACACTTTGTGAATCTAATAGCATATTTGGATAGATCATGAAAAGTAACATACAAGAGTGGAGTGTGAATATGATTGATGTGGGGAGTCAAACTCGCATCCATACCCACACCATCTCATATGGTTAGAGACATATTCACTGATTACTATTTCATTCATCAATTGATTAATTAACTTTATTTAAGGGATATTTGAAAGAGCCGATATTTTTACATATGTCTATGCTAAAAGAGCTTATTCGGAAAAATGACTCTTACAAAAAAACCAAAGTAAGATAAAAGAGGATATGTCGGGTTTTGTCTGATATTGCCCATATACAGTACGTAAAATAATTATTTGAACACTCAGTCATATACTTCTTGCGATGAAATTTTCACAATAAAGAAAGAATATTTTATTAACTTTGATTATAACATTCGATAGACTGAAGTCTCCACTTTACTCTATAAGAAAAAAAATTCTTTTAAAAAGGTTTCCGAAAATTCTCAGAGATTTTTCATAAATCACGTGATTTCCTCTGCAAAAACAGTCATTTGACCACTTTTCCTTTTCCTTTTATATTGCCTTTATTCTACATCCAAATACTTTGAATTATATCTCATTCAATAGAAAAAACATTTTTCTACAAGAAGGTATACTTTAAAAGCAAAAATAATATTGATAGAACCTGGAAAAAGTCGAAATCCCCAAAGCTCTATGGCTTCTACAGAAAAGCTAGGTTTTTCGGTCTTGACGCAACGAAAACTCAACTTAAAATACATCATTCGATAGGGCAAAACAAACTGAGTAAGATTATGTCTTTGGTTTTCAAAAAGAATTAACCAAAAGGGTATTAATTGTTAATTACAATTCGATTTTTCTATGGGTCTTCCATTAATCTCAATTTTTCAAGGTAAAAATTGGGTCGAAAATGTTTTTCCAAGATACAGGCTTGTAGAGAATTAAGTTTTCTACCGAATGATGTGCATGTGTACAGGATTAGTATTTTCCTTGAAGATGTTTTAGGTCCATCTTTCTAATTCCACTTCGTGATACAGGAAAGAAAAAAGATCTATAGGTCGTCCATACTGAACATATAACAGAACGAAAAAAAAGTTTCTTCGTCTGCACTACAAATGCACTTAAAAAGATAGACCTAAAACGTCTTCAAGAAAATTACTAATCCTGTACATATGCGCATCATTTTGTAGAGAAGGGTGTGGGTGTGGATGGGTGTGAGTGAGGTGTGGACGACCTATAGATCTTTNACTTTCCTCTATGAAATGTACAATATCAGCTATAGCCCTTTTTGTCTCAAATATTTCTCGTTGGTTTTTGTCTAACTGTGAATAATGATCTGCTTCTTTTATTTCAAGGTTATTAGTTAGAAGCCTTCATAATGTTCCGTTCAATTTCAACGATTCTTAAAGTACAGCAACACCAATTTCAGAGATTTCATTACCAAATAGCCGTAATTCCGTTAACAATTTATTGTTCTTCAATATCTCGCTGATAAAATGCATCCATCGTCGATGAATTTACATCTGGATAGATCCATAATTTTCAATGCTTTATTCGTGAAAAAAATCTTCGCAAACATACTTAAGACTAACATCAGTCAGTTCGTTATAACTTAAGTTTAATCTACTCAATATTTCATTATTTTTCAATAGATGTTCAATAAACTTACAACCATCGGAACTTAATTTATTGAGCACTGCTACTTAAATTTAACATGGTCATATGAACTGCATTGGTAAAAGCTAGGCCAGGAGACGATGGAAATCCAGAATTTGACGATATATCAGAATTAGCTAAAGTTTTGTTAATAGGTAAACTATCACTTAGAGTCATAGCACCAACTCTAGAAATTTTGTTTGATGTCAAAGATAATATCAAGAATGTCTCATTGTTTTTTAATCCATCAGCGATATATTGAGTGCTGAGACAATCTATATCATTATAATTCAAACAAAGATTTATTAGGGTCTCATTTATCGATGACGCTTCTCCTATTGTTTTCACACCACTTGATTTTAGTCTATTTTTGAACAGATTTAATCTTGATAAAGTTCTGTTCAGTTTTAAAGAATCGCCTAGTGCAAGGCATCCATCTGAATGAATTTTATTAGAAAATACTTACGGCATATCAATAGTAGTGACGCCATTATCTTATTTTTTGTATAGGAAACTTGAAGAAATTTTCTTTTTCAATGTAGTGATAGCGAAAACGATGCTCTGTTTTTCTATGCTATTTGATCATACTTCAACTAATATCATAATAACAAAATTTCGATAAGAACTGTTTTTTTGTGCATAACTTGAGCCTGTTTAAAACACTAATGACTCTAGGCATTTCTGGAATAACTCAAGAACGGAAATAACTAGAGAGTTGTGACTTTCATCGTTAGAAAGAAGAGATGAAGATGCAGCAAATCGGTTATTACAGATTTTTTGACATGACTTATTTAAGTTATTCAATAGACTTCTTTGAAAGCAAATCTACCCCATGAGGCGTTTACACTGAATTCTTAATTGTTACGTGTGTATTCAAACCGCGAATGGGGGGTCTGAAAACCTGCACAAGATTCAGATGTTTAGAATTGTTCATTCGGGAGTTTGGAGTATACTAGTCGAAGCTATAAGCGATTTTTCTGGCAATCTCTGTAAAAAAAACAAGTTGTTTTTTACTATTTTCTTTTTGATTAGAAACCATTTTTCAACAGCTAGAAAATTGATTAAACAAACTTCAGACAACATGTTAGGAATAAATGTAATATGCGGTTTGACGCATCTTCATATCCTCTTTCGAAAGATGGAAACCTCAGCTAAATGTCTTGTTTCTATCAAAAATTATTCAAATAATATCCGTCAAAGGGACATTAGTATTACCGTCACATTTGAGAGAAAAGCAGGTCTTATCAAAATTTTATTATTATGATATTAGTTGATGGTTTAAATTTGTTCAAGTTTTCGGTTTTACAGTTTTACTGCATTGTGAGTATAGCTTTATCAGCATACCAGACGTCAATAATAAGTGAAATAATCTTTCTATGGTTGAACATGTAGGAGAAACTTCGGTAATGTTGGTTCAAAACTCTCTATAATTTTCCACAATTCAATGTGTTATTTGCCATTAATAATCATATTTGAAAGAAAAACGCATATGATTCAGTTAGCTGAAACGATTGAGAATAGAAAAATACATATCGCATATTGGGCGAAAGAGTAGAGCTAGACAAGCGCATGCTAGCATGATAAAATTGCATATGACCTATGGCCACCATTTAACAGTTTCAATTATTTTCCGTTATCAAGTTTACATTGGAATAACGAAGGTCTCTTGAACAATTATATGCGTACAGTCATAGTCTTGGATATATTCATCCTGAAAATCGAATACAAATCATAAAAATAGTTCTGTTATTTGCAGTCAATCCAAAAAGCATTGGGACACTTGAGGCCGCCCTCCCCCCCCCCCCTTCCTCGTAATCAATTTTTTGGTCCAGGTACATGCAAATCTCATGAAATTTTCTGAATATCTTGGAGCTGTAGTGGAGAAGCTATGGCAAAATTCTCAGTGCTATATCATGACGTTTGATGGAGGTATTTAGCAAACAAGCGTCAAAAATAGCTCATTTGACAATCTAAAATTCTATATATTTAATTTTTTTTTGTTTGAAGAGCAATATTAGAAAGTAGGGTGTGACAGAGCCTTTTTTTAAATCCTTACTTTGTGAGTAAAGAACAGAGATGGCAGTTAAATAACTTAAAAAAGCCCAAAAAATGGGGATTTCTTAAGTTATTAGAGTTTCATCCCTTTTTTACGCTTAAAAAGTAAAAATTCCTCAAACGTCATAGTATATGGATGAGAATTTCATGAAATTGGCATGCGCCTGAACCAAAATTAATTATGAGAATGGGTAAGGATGATCTCATGTGTCCCAATACTTATTGGACTGACTATAGATTTATTTTTGTAGGACTTCATTTGGAAATTGTTGTATTTGAAAAATGAAGAGAGAATGATTTTGTGTAGATTTAGTTGATGTTAAGAATAGAAATAACTATGCGTACAAATGATAATTCACTCGTAAAGTTCAATGATCCATTTATTTTTGTTAGCATAAAACTCGCAGTGATCGTATATGAAAGACAAAGTCGAATATGAACAACGTTTCATCTTCGTCAGGATAGTCGGAATATGGCACAACGTCGTTTCTTTTTAAAGCACTGATACTCATAACAAAGAAAACATTACCGAATTGTTCAGCCTTGGTTGGATTTCGACTTGTTAATGTGAATGCTGGAAACGTGAGATACGCTTCCAAATTTTTTCTATACTTGTCTATTAAGTCGTCAGATAAATTAGCGTCACGATAGATAGTCATCTTGTTGTAATTTTTTGCACATTCTAGTGTAGAAAGAAGAAAAGCAAAAGGATCGAACGTTAAGATTTTACTTTTCCACACTTTTAGATGCTGTTTGTCACTCACCAATCTCATGTATTCATTCATTTTCTGGTACAAAAATGATTCCATTGTGTAAAGATGAGCACAGCATTGCCATATTTCTTCCCTGGTTCCATCTTTGATCTTTAGTACGTTTAATGGATCGTTGATGGTTTGCATTAGTGGTTGATAATTGAACAGAGCGTTTGAAATCGATATGATAATTATCAAGCAGAACGTCAGGCAGGTTCTTTTGAAATACATCTTCGATGATTGCTATTACGACATCGGAAAAGATACTCCATTTCTCTAGTTCAGCAGAGGACCATGAATCTTTATTCAATTTCCATAACCATTCGATACCAGCTCTATAATGATGTCCATTCTTTTTGGAGCAACTAAATGTTACAAAAAATACCGACGAGAGGTCATCAAACAGTATACTCAATATCGTTTAAGTCGGATGTTCTAGTAACTACTGTACCTTCGAGTATCTGAATAATTGTTGTTGCAATAGAATATTTGTATAATCGGTATTAACCAAAACAGTGCTGATTTATCGATTAGATAATTTTTAAGATGAACAAAACAGCGTGAACAATTGCTTTTTTTCTTGATTTCTCTAACGAAAGATACGATATTCATTAGAATTTCTAGAATTATCAAATAAAATATGATTACATTCTTTTCTGTTAGATCAACAAAACCTTCATGAAGCTCTTTCATCATGTTGCTATGTACTCGGGACCATTGCACAAAGCATTTTTCTTGAAATGATTTTGAATCATTCAAGTTTATTTTTCATTCTTCCAACGCATGATTCAAACTGCCGCATAAACAGTGGTATAAACTTTTTTTCTCACTTAAATAGCAAGAACAAAAACAAAATACGAATGAAAAAAGTCTTGCCTTTTTCAGTTGCACACTATTATCGTGATAGAAAAGAAAGAGGGGACAAAGAATATTGCTATTGTTAATTGAGATATGTGCAAAGGAACGTAAAAATAAATCTAGACGTACATCTTTTGTTTGCGATAGAAAAACACAAACCATTATCGTTTTGTTCTGCTGTGAAGAAAAGAAAAGATGAAATTACAATCTCTGACAAATGAATTCTTAATTGAAATAGTCGAGTTCTCATGACGATATTGATCTTCTTCGTGCCTGTAGCAATTTCAATTTCTATTGTCGTATGCTACTCTGTCCTTTTCCGACACTATCATTTCAATATGAATGGCGTGTTCAACTGAGAGTACAATGACGCATGCAGAGAATATTTGTCATTAATCTTCGATTGAACCAGCTCATTTCATTTTTTCAGAAGGTGACTTAAAATCAATACTAATCACTTTTCTGTCTCTTAGTTTTTCTTTTTCATCAATTCGTTCATTTGCGATCGCTCTTTTTCGATTTCTTTCATCCTCTGGTGAGTACTACTATGTGAACAGATATTTTACATGTTTGAATCAAATAACCAACAATTTTCTTCTTAAGTAACAATTGAAAATAATCATAATAAATATGCCTTTGCCTAAAGAAAATAATCTTTGAAATGTTTTGAAGATCGAAAAACTCTATCAAAACACATATATATATCTCACGTTAACACAATTAATTCGTGTTGCTTTTCGTGTAAAATTATATGTTACTCTTTTTAAAGGTTTATAATCGGCATAAAGATTAATACCACATGGTAAACAGGTTTGGGTATCGAGTAGAAATTGTTCGACATAATCATCATGAGTCTCATGAAAATCAAAGCATTTAAGATGGAGATATTCAATAACTAGTGAATATTGATTGTTATTTTTTAATTTTCTGTATTGTTTATTGTTTTGTGGTTTTCGATCAGTTATTGTTAAGTTTTTCATACATGAAAATCATTAAGAAATTCGAATAAAAAGTTCATGTTCAAAAGGATGTTCATCAAATAATGATACATCACAAACACATGTAAATATTCCATCTGGATAATTATTTGCAATATTTTCATAACTTCTTATTGTAAATGGATATGAATAGATATGGTATTGACCTTTTTCTTGCTTCTGGAATATAATTGACACAAGAAATCATTTGATAGTAAATCAATTTAATCATCTAGCAATATAGTTGAAAGAATATTAAACCGAAATTGATTTAATCGTGGCATATGATTAATAATATTTTGCTGTAACATATACAAACTAAGTTGTTCTAAATTTGACATTCGATGTAAAAGTGGTATGATTAATTTATCATAGAAACGTATTTTCGAAAAACAATACAACGAAAAACATCGTAAATTTTATAGTTTTTCTTTAAAAAAAAAGTAAAATAGATATTGGTGACGTTTAATAAAAACATACTTTATTTATTTTTAAGAGCGACCGAGGAAATGAAAATGCTATATCAACATATAGCGTCCGGAGTTGATTGAAACGACCATCAAGTAAATAAAGACAATCATTAACAATGTCTACTTTGACATGCAATTCTAATAAAGTTGACGAGAATACACTTGGAGGTAAATCCTTGAATGAAATTCGTTGACGACAAAGAAAAAATGAATCAAAATTCAAGTATTGTAAATTGGTGAATATATTAAAGATATGTATGAATATAAGTGTATCCATATCTACTGGTCTCCGTTGTTTGTTAATAGTATTAATCACGAACGATGAGATTTGAGTTTTGTATTTATGCATCAAAGAAGTTTCATCTAAATATAAATACAAATTTATTGTAAAAACAACTAATCTTTCTTTTCGTTTTACAAACAAAAGATAAATCAAATATGTAATTATCTAACTGACTGTATAAAGAGTTTATATAAAATAAATCATTTCATTTATCATCTATTTTGACGCATTAATTATTAAAAGAATTGAATTAAAAGTATCTTACCAGTAAATAGATTTAAAGCATTCTGTTTTTTCAATGTTATATATACCAAGTTCAAATAAATTCGGATCATTTGCGGAAAGAAGAC
Organism: Rotaria sp. Silwood2; assembly: GCA_905329745.1. Lineage (NCBI taxonomy): Eukaryota > Metazoa > Rotifera > Eurotatoria > Philodinida > Philodinidae > Rotaria > Rotaria sp. Silwood2. Next base: position 43,707 of record CAJNSZ010000714.1, on the reverse strand, counting down.
TACGTTTCATAGACGAGGATTTAAGTTCAAGCCATTTGATGTTATAATGAATTTCAGGTAAGATTTGTAAACAAAATCGATCAAGCATTAAATCAGGTAATGAATAAATATAATTATACGATGAGTAACCGAATAATGTTAAACTACTAGTAAACATAGAATCATGTACAATTTTATCGAGTCGTTTATTAATATCTATGAAAGAGTAATGTGGATAAATATTGGATAAGTTTTTGAAAATAATCAAAAGAATTTCATCAGGTAAATCATTCAATTCTCTTTTTTTCCCAAGAGTTCAATGAAGGGTGTGGGTGGGGGTGGGGGTGTAACGTTTCTTTCTACCCGTACTCACACCCACACCCAAATGGTTCCCGTCCTAACGCGATTGGTGTTGGCGATTTCAACAATGATTGTCTCTTTGATATAGCGGTAACTAATTCAGGCACTGGCAATGTAGGCATTTTTCTAGGATATGGTAATGAAAGTTTTGCTACTATGGTAACTATTTCAACTGGAGATGGTTCTGTTCCTTCGGGAATCGCTGTTGGTGATTTCAACGGTGACTGCCGGTTGGATATAGTATTGACTACTTCTTTCACCGATAATGTCGGTATTCTACTTGAATATGGTAACGGAATATTTACTGCTATGATAACCTATCCAACTGGAGACAGTTCACTCCCAGTTGCAGTAACCGTAGGCGATTTTAACAGTGACGATGGATTGGATATTGTTGTGGTTAATCATGATAGCAGCAATGTTGCTATTCTGCTGGGATACAGCAACGGAAGTTTTGCAAACCAAGTGGCCTATTCGACAGGTACTAGATGTCAACCGTGGTCGGTGGCTGTTGGTGATGTCAACAACGATAAAAGACTTGATCTTGCTGTCGCTAATTACAATGTCGATAATGTGGGTATTCTTCTCGGACATGGTACTGGAACATTTGCTGCTGTCAGAACATATTCATCTGGAGTTGGTTCGGGACCGTCATTTATTAGCGCTGGGGATTTTAATAAAGACAACAGATTAGATATTGCCGTCGCTAACTCACTGTCGAACAACATCGGTGTATTTCTTGGATCTGGTAGTGAACCTTTTACCGGAATAACAGCATATGCCACTGGCGATGGATCTCGGCCACATTCGGTCGCTGTTGGTGACTTCAACAATGATGGCCGATCTGATATTGTCGTAGCTAACTATGGAACTAACAATGTGGGTATTTTCAAACCTATGATGAATTATTCAACTGGTGATGGTTCTGCGCCCTTTTCTGTTGCTGTCGACCATGTCAGTAGTGACAATCGATTGGATATTGTTGTTGCAAATTCTAAAACTAATAACATCGTTATCCTTCGTGGCTTTAGTAATGGAACTTTTACTATAGGAGAGATGTATTCAACTGGAGATCGTTTTCGTCCATACACAATTGTCATCAGTGATTTCAATAATGACAATAGATCGGATCTGGCTATTGTGAATTCTGGTACTAACAATGTACTCTTGTTTTATGGATTTGGCAATGAAATATTTGGAAATGAAATATCATATCCATTGGGGTATGACTATCGTCCTTACTCGATTGCTGTAATAGATGTGAATCAAGACTGATGGATGGATATTGTCCTAACTTGTTATAACACAGGCAATGTAGAAATTCTGATGAATATGTGTTCATGAAGATGTCATTTCGTGTACTTTTGACTACTTTCTTTCTTTCTTTTTGAACAATGTCAGTGTTTAACTATAAAGTGTGTTTGTTTTTAATTAATCATGTCATACTAATCGGAAAATAAGTCAGTAAATATTTCTAGAGCAATTTTTTTTATGAAGCCGTAGAATGGTCATTCTACCTATGGTGGATAGACATGCATGAGAACCTCTTAGGGATGTTTGTCGTTTGAAGAGAGGATGCGCGAATCCACTGAGATTGTGTTAGAGAAATAGACGATGGCAGAAAAACTTTAAACAATTAATCTTCCATATATCCATTCCATAGTTCATATCGCATAACCTTTGTAACTGTTTATAGAAAAATGAAAATAGTGATAAGTTTTTTCTCACTTTGTTTCGTGGCATTTTGTAATCAACTGTTTTAAACAATATTTCATTCGGAAGAGCTAGAAAACTTAACAAAATACAATGCTTTTCATGAATTGAGTCTACTCTGTAAAGCTGGAAATGATGGTATTATCCAAGAGTCCAACCTTCAGTGTTTTTGAATATTTAAACAAAAAAGGCTACCCATTGATATTGTATAACTCACAGTTTGACTACTTTATTCTGTACGAAAATCAGTTCTCAACAAGATGGAGTGTGTGTGTCGATCAATTGGTTACCTACAACCACATACCCACACCCACACCCTTACCACCTCTGAAGTTCTAATTTACTTACAATTTTATTTCTTTTGGACATCTTAGTCGTTCGTTTTTTCCTTTTGTTCTTTATCATAATGCCATTATATTATCGTTTCTTTGATCTATTTTATTATCCTTCTTTTCGTATCTGCATTCTTACAATTGCTTTTCTCTCTTTTTCATTTGTTATTCTTGTATCTTCTAATGTGTGTGGGCCCACATTTCTGTCGGTGGGGATGTATGTTACAGTCACATATTCTATTCCTTGATGCTTTATTTTCTCTTATATAAGGTTCTCTGTTCTCTCTCGCTTGAGTCAATGATTAGTGAATAGAAATCGAACATGAAGAAGGAAAAAGGGATCTTCTAATACCTGTCCACACCCACACACATCCACACCACACCCAGTTCGAAAACTTCGGCTTAGCTTACCTTGTATCTGATCAAGTTGGCAGCTCTGGCTCACATAGGCTGTTTCAACAACGTGTACATGAGAAAAGATCAAGTAATACTTTTAGCGCATTTATCATAGAAAGAAATAATTCCAATTAACAGTTACTGATTTTTTAACAAGACATAGTTCGATTTTTGTTTCAATAGTTTATCTCAAATTGTGTTTACTACTTAAGAAGCGAAGAATCGACTAAAAATTTATTAAATATGAATAAAAAATGTAGGCAATAATATTCATAAATTGTTTCATATTCAACACAAAGAAAGACATGATCGAAATTTTATTTTATAATGATTATTAAGGAGATAGATCGCGTTTAGGAATTGGAGGAAAGTGAGTTAATTTTTTTAATTTTTAACCATAAATATAATGTTTTGCTTTGTCTATTTTTTTCTACATAATGTTGTTCCATCGCCAAGACGTAAAAGACTAATATCAACACGTTGATCATTCCAAATAAAATCATTTATTTGGCGAATAGCTATTGTTTCTTTAGTTGTATCAGATTGATCAATAACTTTTCCACACCAAAGTGTATTATCAATGGCAATCAAACCATTTGAACGAACTAATTCAATAGCCAATTGATAATAATGTAAATAATTTGTTTTATCAGCGTCAATAAAAATAAAATCAAATGATCCAGAACCATTCTCTTCAAGTAATTTTTTTAATGTTTCAATAGCAGGTCCAATTTTCAATGTTATTTTATCACTCACACCAGCTTTTTTCCATAAATCTTGCCGGATATATTTATCATTAATATCGCATGTTATTATATGACCATCTGATGGAAGAGTTAATGCAATTGTTAATGTTGTATAGCCAGTTAATGTTCCAATTTCAACTAAAACAAGAACAAAGCAAAAATCTTAGCTTTTATAGCATAAAAAAAGACAGCGATATAATTTTACTGCATCGTTTACATCCCATAAGTTGAATAATGACTTGAAAAAATTGAGCTTCATCAATCGAAGCAAGCATCTCTGATAAATCCCCTAGAAAATAAAATCCATAATATTGGAAAATGATTCAATGACACAAATAATAACTTGATAGTGATTGTGTGTATTCAATTAATTCATTTTGTTCAGATGTTAAACGTAGTGAATGTTCTCTAATATATTGATCTACAGCATCAGAGGATTCTTGAAGTTTAGTTACCATATTCTATCTGTCAGAACGAAGTTTATGTCGAATAATGCCAAATTATGTCTTTATCTCTTCTAACGATTGTTTGTTTTTATATCTAAAAATAATCGACCTGTGAGATTTATTACGGATATATAAAAAATGAAAAGAAAATTAATAAATAAATATCCACGGAAGTCACTTTTGATAACCGACTTATACTGCAGAAGAAAATAACCTAATACGCTTAGAATGATGTTTGTTGTATATTTCTAGATTGAATAAGACGCATCTTAAGTAGGCACGTACCAAGTAATTATGATCACTGTTCTGTAAGCGAACCAAAAGACCGATGATATGTAAGTGAAGATGTAACAGATTGATAAGAACACTTTTGTGTAAATTATAATTGAAAATGTTTTTTAAAATCAAAACTTTTGATTATATTCATACTTTATACTAAATCCTAGTTGAAAGCAACAAAAAAGAAACATTATTAGAAAGATAACAACACTCATTGGTATAAATAAAAACTAAACTAATTATTAATCTGATCATTAATGATATTTTTTTTTCACTTTCGTAATTTCATCCAATCTTGTGGACATGAGCTTCTGCAGATGTCTTCCTTATATCGTCTAGAACAACATTGACGTCCTAAAGTCAATAGTGATTATTTGTTTATAAACAAAAAGGAGCTTTCTTTTTTTAGATCAGTCTCAATAGAAAATTAATAGTAAGTATTATTTTAATAAAAAAATCTTTTTTTGTACTATGTACTATGGATGAAGAATAAAGAAATCATGTATCTCTTATTCACCAGAAACGCGTATCATTGCAATGATAAACGATGGTGATATACAAGTCAAGATGTAGCCATAGTCATAGACGCCAATACCACGGCCTGGTCGAGTGATCGAAAATAGTACAGAGTTGCCTATAAATAGTATCACAAAAACATGGAATATTTACGCATCGGCTCAATGAAACTGGTGATTATTTGGTTAGTGGCAGAACTTTATTCAAAAAATTGTTTGTCGTGCAGGCAAGGTAAGTACATGCTACTGTTAAGTGTTATTGTTGGTATAATGAAAGCAGTTTTACGCGTTATCATGCATAGAAAAGATATGTGTGTAATGTTTCATAGATTACTTTTAGAAGTCATTTAACAGAAGAATGATAAGAGCAAGTAAAAACTAACTTTGCGAATGGCTGTGTTGGTGGGTGTGGGTGTGGGTGTAAAATAGGTTGTCAAGGTGGCACCCACATCCATCCACACACACATAAACCCCACATCCACCCCTTATTACGCGATCAGCATTATTATGTCCTCTTTTTAGGTCAATCCAAACAAATTGCATATCTAATATTATTTTTCAAAAATCATTTGAACAATTAGTCATATTCATTTATTGGAGATTCGAAGAATCCTCAACAAATGCGCTTTAATCAGTAACGTTCCCTTCTCTGTTTTGCACATAAAGACATGTCACATAAATCGATGATGTTGCCTCTAGTATTTATATTTGAAAAAGACTTTACTAAACAACCCAATTAAATGACCTTTGCTAATCGAAGATAATCATCATGTTCAAGAATAGTTATATCATGAATAAGAACGCACCAAGTCCATAGTAGTAAAGATGATATTTTCCTTGCTCAGGAATTCAATGGTTAGCGGATTTTGCNTACCCGCAAGACACTTGCCCGTGTGATACGTGCCCGCAATGGACAATGTTGAGGGTGAGGATGCGGGCAAGCATCATACGGGCAAGTGTCTTGCGGGGATCTGTCCGGCGAGCATATGTTCTGCGGGCAAGTGGCCTAGATTCGTGATTAATTTATAAAAGTGGCACTCTCATAATGTGAGCAAAGATTTAAAAACGTTTGTAGAAAATGTCGGAATATATTTATACTGTTGTCGTAGATGTATGTTTGTCGTATTTTGATAAGATTTTTTCTTAGTATAGAAAACTCTGAAAAATATGTATAAATGCTTCAGTGATTCTGAGTTTTTTGCTTCTTTACTATATACGTAGTCGAGTCGATCTTCATTATTCGGATATATCAACATAGAAACCATTACATGACATATTAAAGATAACTTTGTATATTTTGATGCTTTTTCTGAAAAATATTGTATTTTAAGTAAAAGTGACGGTTGTGGAGCATCTGCATAATCATCAGAATAGGTTAAAAAAGGTATACCAGATGCGATATAATTATTTGTTTATTAACAAGTATTGTCATGTCACAACAAGATTATAGTTGTTGAAGACAGCTTTATCTTCACGTATTGTCATGCGAATAGGTAAAGTATGTACTGAACATGAATATTACAACATATGTCGAAGAGATGTTGTCTTCAGCTACAAAAAAGCATTTCTTGTGTTATGGCACGAGTTCGACTGATTCAGATTTTATCCAACAATCAATACAACAAAACTTTCTAAATCAAAACATGTGTTACATATGTACAAAAATAATTGTTAACAAATTCTCCATTTTCTAATGAAAGTTTAATACATTTAAAATAAGGTTCAATATCGCCAAAACCGGATTTTGGCTTTTCGAAACCCACTTTACTGTAGATAGAACTTTCTACTCCCTGAGTGTGTCATAATAAGGAAAATTAGTGTGAATGATAATCGCAAAATCGAGAAAATAATAAGATCGTCATTGCGGCAGATATTTTTAAAGTTTACTATATAAAACGCAAGACGAGTTCAGAATTGACTAATGTGTTCAGTCAAATGGTTAATTTTGAAGATTCAAGCATAAATGACTGAAAATGTTTTCATGTCTATTTCAGATTTTAGAAATGATAGTTTTCATCGGAATATTGATACTCGCTTTCTTCAATGAAGCCTCATGTGCAGGTGACAGAAAGGTAAGCAAAGAATTTTTGCGAGCGTTGAAGTCATCCCCGACGGAATTCGATCGTGAAACACAATTGGCGAACGACCCTGGTTTCAATTATGTGTTCGATTTTTGTAATGCAAAATTTGGTGTAGTACAAGCCAAAGGTGGACGAATAGTAACCGCAAGTGTAAGTATTTCACTTCTCATGTATAACAAATATACAAATTAAATGAAAAAATGACATTCCAATTGCACATTTTAATGGAAAACGGATTACTTTTTTGACTGTGTAAACGCGTTTAACTTCAGTCAAATACTTATAGTTAACATGTTTATGCAGTGGCAAAGATAAAATCTTTTTTTCGTTAAATTTTTAAAATTTTTATGATGTTTCTTACGTTAATATTGCGAAAACGTATGTTCATGTGTTCGAAACTTCGAAACTACTCGATCAGACAGAGATGTCGAAAATGCACCAACTTGATGTACGAATGAGAGAAACTTCTGATATTTTCAGTCTATACTAGTTTTAACAAGATTTTGCAACAAAAGAGCATAAGTTTTTGCTGTTATTTTTGCATAATTTGAAGCGTTTTTGGTGGAGATTTTCGTCTAGAGCAACTGAAATGATGCCAAAATACCACCAAAACTTGTACTTTGCTGCAAAATAGGATCAAAAGTGATATTGATTGAAACTGTTTAGTAGTTTGCTCCTTTGTATACTGAGTTGCTGTTTTTTTAAAATCTATGTCTGATCTGATAGGCAAAAAAGAGAATCTACGATTTCCCATTAAACACCTGCTATACCCCATATGAACGAAGTGGGCCATGAGATGGAATAGAAGATGTCCTTTCTAATATAACAGTAGTCTATCTGCCCAGTAAGCAGAAAGTGCTTTGTTCGAGTACCGTGAAGGATCATCTTTTTCTTCATTCTATTGTCATTCGATCTCGCTCTTGTCCTGAACTGCTGTTACACTAATATCGTAACAAACGATGCTTACCGCGTTAATTTTAGTAAAAATGTTGTTATATATCATGTCGTTTTTACATGAGTAGTAACATGCTATAGACTAGGCCCTCTTTTTTTCAGGCCGGCAATTTTCCTGCACTCGTCAACGCTGGTGTTGCATTGGGTGTGGCAACTATTGCTCCATGCGGTTTAATTGATCCCCATATGCATCCACGAGCAACGATAATTGCATATGTTATCAAAGGTGAATTTCTAACGGGATTCTATCTAGAAAATGGTATCGACTACGTAACGAGCAATGTGCACGAAGGACAAGCGATTGTGATTCCACAAGGAGCAGTTCATTTTGAACTAAACACGTGCTGTACCCCATCTGTGGTGCTAGGAGCATACAGCACCGAAGATCCCGGCTTGTTGTCTGCCACGGCTTTTATAGAACAGTTTCCAACCAAAATTGTTGGGGCAGCATTGGGAGGTCTTTCCGAAAAGGATGTTAAAGCACAAGTGAAAGCTCTGCCCGATCTCCCATCGCAAAACGTTGAAAATTGTTTACGTAAATGTGGCATGAAAACATAATCAGCGCCTCCAATCAAAAGACAATTATTTTAAATAACACAAACTATAACTGAAGACTAATTTTATAATCAGTATTTTTCATTCATTCATTCTAGTGATCTAACTAACATTCTACGTTTTGATATAATATATATCTTGCTTCTAGTTTTGTTAAACATACTAACTCATTAATAAAATGTCTACATTTTCATGAAATAGAAACGTATTATGTACTCCAACATACAAACTATACATTAAATCCCTCGACACATGAGAAGATCCTCTGAAGACAACGGGGCAAAAGACAGATTAGAAGAGCCTCTATGATAGTTGATTTTTGAAATTTTTTATTTCGTTCTACATATCTTCGAGCGTCTATTTTTATGCTGTCAATAATGTCTTCTTTTCCTTTATGTCAGTTATATGAATATATCAGTTATGGACTGAACGAAAAAACCACTATCAATGTATGAATATATGTGGATGTGGGGTGTGGATGAAGATGAGATTAACCCACACCCACCCACCCTCGCAGTTAATCTTGAGAAGCGTACCTAGTTTGATGGTGGTCGAAAGACAAAAAAAGCAGGAACAGCTAGAGGAGTTAGAAAAGCTATGCTCTCTGAATGTCATGAGTCCACCGATCACTGTTTCATGGATAACTGATCCAAGCGAAGAAAATGAATGTTGAAATTATTCCGATATCAGTACCCAGTCTACTGTTGACTCTTCCATCAGTTCGCTTAGCAGTTTTCAGATGAAGGATAATCAAAGTAGAAATGATCGGCATACAAGACGCCAACGCTTTTTCGCTCCACTGGAGGTGTTGGTGTAATCCAGATTTGCTGCAGGTGAAACAAAACAAGTGTCACAGATTATAAGGGAGTTAATGAAAAAATTGGATCCAGTTTTAATTTATGATTCGGCAGATGATAATTCAATTTTACAAGCTATTATTAATGATATTTTAGAAGAAGAAAAAAAGAACGGATAGAAAGAAGAAGCAGAAAAGATTATTATGGAGTTACCAACAATGAATCATCTAACTTCCTTTGAAGAACTCGGCAGATGCTGTATTCATCTCTATACCATGGAAACGTGTTTATATCTATGGATAAATACATTTTTACGCGAAGAAGATGAAACTAAATTACAGACTCTTGGTCCTTTCCTTTATGTTTTATATCGATGTTACCGCAAAAGTAACTTTCGTATTTGGATTGGGGAAAAATCTCTAAAGCAACAAGATATTCAGCAACTGAAGAATAAGTTGTTTTTTCAAAAAACACGTTTACAACCTCTTAATGTTGATTGTGTTTATCATGCTGCCAACTTGACATTGTCAATGATTGATTTGTATAAAATAGCCTGAGGTCGAGGTTCGTATCGATGGTTAAGTTTCACCTCAACAACAAAAGATCGTCAGTATGCTGAGTTTCAGGGCGCTAACACACTATATGTTATGCAACTGAAAAAGATGTATTCTGATAGTAGAGCAATTGATGTCGGCTGGCTTTCACAATATCCAGAAGAACAAGAAGTCTTGTTACAGGCTGATATTGAATTTAGCGTTGAAAATATTGTATGCAACGAAGAAACATCGAAAAATGCTATTAATCTTACAGTATATATTTAGATACCACAATAGTGTTAAGCATCCTCTTTTCTTTTTCTTTAAATGAACAATTCTTGTATATTCACATCCTCCAAAGATTTATGGTACTGTATGGTAATAAAATTCATCATATGTAAGAATTCATGAAAAATCAGTCATTAGAGTATGGATTGATATGCAACGAATGCCAATACTCACACCCATACCCATCTAATATTTTCTGTTAAACATAAAATATCGTTTGCCAAAGAATTTTCTTGAATAAATTAATAATAAACATGGAAGGGGACTAAACTTGTCCATATAACTGATATTATTATTGAGGATGTATTCAATAAAAAAAACCTAATAATAAATTGTACAGATGAAATAATATTAACCGAAGCGTAATAATTTAGACTTCTGTTGATCTTAAACAATCACATTACACAAGGTCTTTATATAAAAACTCTAGTTTTCAGCTGCCATTATAGTCTTCGAAGCGGCTACATTGTTTGGGATCGTCTAGAAGCATTTTCTTGACATAAACTTTACCGATATCAAGTCGAATGATACTTTGATCTGCAAAATCATGTTCATCCTTTATTAAAGGCACATCACTATGTCAAAATTACATCATAAATTGATCAAACTTTTTAAAAGTAAACTTAGTGCAGTAAAACGTTTCATTTATGACCGAATCAAGTGAATTCTGACGAGGTATCGTTAAAATATCTAGATGAACTTGAGAATGCAAAAACAAATTGTAAAATGGTTTTTAGTTTATGAAGTTCAACTAATTGTCAATTATATAAAAAATTTTTCAAATAGAAACCAACGGAAGCAGAATAGATAATAACAATATTTGGCTTAGCTTTTGTTTTACATCTGTATTTATGTCAGAATGATGGCATGACAATGTACATTATGTGACTGATACTAGTATTTTCCCGGTTACAGTGATGTACTCTTACCATCACCTTCAATATTAGCACCATCCTGATCCTCACCCACGCCTACTTCGATACACTGAAATTCTGAAGCAGTCATACTAAAAGCTAACTTGAACTTTAGAAGAAAAAAAAGTGTGACGCAAAACATAACAATGGTCTTTTTGTTCGAATTTATTTATTTGTTTTATGTATTATAATCATCAAAAAAATCAAAATAAGTCAGCTACTGGAGTAATAGAGACAACTTTACATGTTTTGTCACGAGAAGAAGAAAAGTTTAATTAAATGTTATGAAACGATAAATAGTAAGAAATAGGAAAGCATCTTATTGTTCAATGTTAAACATAACTTCAAGCGCGAGGTGATCTGATGGATAATGAATCGATGGCAGTGCATTTGGTCCAATATCAGCTTTTTTTGGAAATTGTAAAATAGCCTGAGGTGTAAATCCTTCTGGATTATAAAAAATATAATCTATCGCTTTACATAGTTCACGTTCGGTTCCATCACGTCCTTTAAATTTCCAAGTAGTAAATTCTGGCTCCTTATCATTCATCTTTGTTCTATAAGCACTCCGTAAACCAAGATTTAAAAATTCAGAATAACAAGGTTCATCAGCATCTCCATTAAAATCACCAGCTATANCACACCCACACACCCACACTCACACCCACACACCCACACCCACACACCCACACCTACACCCACTTCGGAAGTGCGTACTTTCTTCGTACTTCATAAACTTCGGAAGTAGATGAAGTCTCGCTATTTTCCCTTTATTAGTTCTCGTTTCTTCGAGCGTGTGGATGTAGGTGCTAGTCATCAGCTCACTCACATCCATATCCACACCAATACCCATACACATACCTACATACCCACACATACTCTAGACACACCCAAGTTTCTCATTATTAGAGACTGACGATGATAGGCAATACGATAGACGATTGATGACACCATCAGAGGTAAACATTTGTTGTGTAGAAGCTGATGGGGTATATCGTGGACTAGACTATGAAGCGTTCAAAAAAATCGTTCATGTGAGTCCAGTGTGTGAGTGGGTATTGGTACTGGCAATCATACAATCAACACTCAAACTGACACCTGCTCACATGCATACCTTACATCCACAATAAAACCCACACCCGCAGCATATCTTTTATGGCATATCTATCGTTATAATGTGCTTTATTTCTCAAAGGAATGGTGATTTATTCTTGAATATATTTGATAAAACACAGAAAAAATGATCGTTTTTGAGTCTTTATTCGACTGAATTATGTCTTTATGAGGAACTTTCTGCATTTTCTATAGTTTCACACAGTTATTCTAATTGTTGATCAAGTTGGCTCAAATATATCATGTCTTGTCGTAACTCATTTAGACGCTTTTGAGTGATACAGTATGTGGTCACATTGGCCTCTGTTAATAATGCAAAACCGGCAATTATTGCGCTTGCACAGGCAACAGCAGGTTTTGATACAAGCTGAAGAAGCCCATGCAGTTGTACAGCATTGCCGATTGCTGAAGCAGCATTTGAAATTCCATCCAAAACTAACCCATCTGCATATACGTATAATTGTTGCACTGATTCGTTGATTTTCATTTCCAAATTGCTTATCAGCGATTTGGTTTGATTATATTTCAGATCTGCACCCGTACTAATCTTTTGCACTTGAGTTGTATTGTCAGCCTGTATTGCTTGTGTGAGTTGTTCAATAATAGTCTTGAGCATGATGATATTTTCTTCAAATTTTTAAAATTTCGTTCGATCGTTATGCAAATTTCTAGCCAATGAAATTTATTTCCAAACGAAATATAATTTAACTATTTGTAAAACAATAATCACTGATGAAGTTTTTATTGAGGTTCGAATTACTTCATCGGCTAGTTTTTGTTGAGCAGAACAAATTGCATCTTGTAATGCCTTCTTCAAAATCTGTGTATCTTGACATTGAGCAATCTTTTCATTCATCTTGGTAGCAGGACAGTAAAAATAATTTTCATAGTCAATGTTCGTTATAGTTATGGCATTCTTTTGTTGATATTTGAATGCATCATAAAAGCGTTGTTTCCCTTGTCCGACACTGAGAATGCAAAGCATACTACCAAGTGCTTCTTTTCCTTTGCGAAAACCAACAGATGGTTTGCATTTTGTCCAAATGCTTGCGACTATGCATCCAGATGAAAAGATATAATGGAGAACTCGACCAAATGAGCTCTTTTTTTCTTCTTCGGGCATTTTATCATAAATTTTTTAGCAAAAGCTGTTATTTCTTCATTGAAACTGGTTGGATCGCTGTCGATCTGTGCCATTGTATCTGATTTCGACGCATAGGAGCTTTAGGATTTATTCACTACTTCAACAAAATTAACTTACTTGACGTTATTCGGCACTCAACAATTTAATTTCTCGTGTAAAACATATTTACCACAGAAACATTATTTTATACGTCCAGCGTGCTTTTTTCCAAGTTCTGCACGACAACTTATGACTAATTGGTAGTTCTGCATCGTACATGTTGGAATATTACAATTTGGAAAACCATTATGTAGATTTTACACACTCTTTCTAGAACATAAAGAATGGTACCTTTTATTTCCCATGTGAATGAGCGAAATCATTCTTATCGTATTTATATTTTCTGTTTGATGTTTGATGTAGGTAAAATTATAAAAGAAAGCAACGCTGTATGTTAAGTCGAAGAGAAGACTAAACAAAAAACAAGTATAAGTATCATACGGATTAATAAATAATCTTTTTTATTTATAATCAATTTTTTTCTTATGTTGGAATATATTTTTTACAAAATCTTTTGGGTGTGTGGGTGGGATGAAGAGAAAAATGACACCCACACCCTTCTTTTCAATCAAATATTAAAAAAACAACTTTTTTTCTCTTTTTTAATATGCTCGTTCTTTACAAATCAATTTTATTTAAACAAATACTAATATAAATCAGAATATTTCCGTATGAGGAAAATAGTTTCTGACATGTTCACAAATTCGAGTAAGATCCATACATAAAGACTTCAGTTTTTGACAATTAATTCGTGTTGCATCTCTTGTAAAATTGTGTGTCACTCGTTTCATTGGTTTATAAGCGAGGTTAAGATGAAGATTATTCGGTAAACAAGTCTTTGTATCAAGTAGAAATTGTTCAACATAATCATCATGAGACACATTAAGTGAAAGATTAGTAAGATGAGGATATTGAATGATTGATATATCTTCATTGCCGTTTTTTGACTCTTTGCATAATTTGTTCTTTTGTGGGTTAGAATTGCGTAAAGTCAATTTTTGCAAAAGGGGAAATAGTTGAGATATTCGAAGAAAAAATTCATGTTCAAAAGAATGTTCATTCGATAATGATATTTCACGAACAGATTTGAATAATCCACCTGGAAAATTATTTGTTATATACTTATAAAATTTTGACTTATATGGATATGAATAAATAAGACACTGGCTACATTGTTTTTTCTGGAAATAATCGATTCAAGAAATGATATAGTTATTTTCAAAATTACAAAATGTATTTTGTATCTCTGCATTTGATGGTAAATTGATTTCATTATGAAGATAAAGAACTGAGCAAATATTAAATGTAAATTTGTCTAATCGTAACATATGATTGATATATTTCTTCAAATAATTTCCATCAACAAATGCCTTTTTTCACAGAAAGTGAAAGATTTAAATCAAGCCTTTCTAAATTAGACATCCGACGTAGCAGTGGTATAATTAATTCATCACAAGCATCTGTAACGGTATAAGAGTGTAGCACAAAACATCTTAAATTAGGTAGTTTTTCCTAAAAAGACAATATATGAAGTAGTTCGAATACATAAAATATTAATGAAAATAATTCACCTTATTATTAAGTTCTCGATCGAAAATGGAAATTTCATGAATTTCAACATGAAACATACGTAGTTGATTGAAACGTCCATCAAGTATATAAAGACAGTCGATGAAATTTCCCAAACAGACATGCAATTCTAAGAGATTTGAGGAGATAAAAGTTGGAGATGAATTCGGAAATGTTAAACATTGATTGTCACTTGAAGTTGGACCGAAATTTAAATATTGTAAATTAGTGTATGTTATAAAAATGTGTGTAAATACAAGTATATTGACATCTTTTATTGATAATTGCTCCTTATTTGTAGTTATATCAATAATAAGTGATGTTATTTGATTTTTATATGTATGAATTAATGAAGATGCATCTAAATTCAATGAGAAAAATATTTCTCAACAATTATTCTGGAAATTAAAGCAATATATAAATATTTTTCGTAATTCTATAATGTACATGTGTGATCTTCTTTGCAATTATTCAACAGCATATACTATGTACAGCCCATCTCGGTTCAAGTCTCTAAGCTCTCTGTTTGATGGATCCCAACCGGAGTTTCGATAATGTTACTTTAAAAATTCAAATAAACTATGACTACATACTTCTTTGAACACCATCAAGATACTCTAAGAAATGTGTTACGCAATCTGGATGATGAATATAGATTAGCAAAACTGTAGCGTACCTGTAGAGTGCATATCGAAATGAACTAGAATGATTTTACACAGAATATGAGTACCGATCAGGTTGTGTGCAAAAAGTCTAATCAACCGGATCTAATTTGAAAAATAGTTCAATAGATATGGTACCGTTTAAAGTTCTTGAAGTCGACAGACTCTGTTACAGTCATATGTGATATTCCTTGATTCATCGATATTTGTTTACACAATCCGCATTCTTTGACGCTTTATTTCTCTTATATAATGCTCTCCCTTCTCATTTGAAAGAGGGATCGATTCGAATTAAAATAAAACCGATTGAAGGACGTTCTTCGTTAATAGATTCTAATGCCATATCATAGATGTGACGTTTTATTCTCGTTTCTTCTTTTTTTCACTATTAATTTTTTTTCTAACTCTTTACTATGAAGAAATAATAGTAAATTCGAAAGTTATTTCTTAAAGCATGTGCATTGATCTAAATCTATTTGTATGATGCATATATTTCAAATAAATCAGTTTAATTTTCATCTATATATTTATTTTTATTAATGAATGAAAGAATTGAAATATCTTACCAACAAAGAGAGATTGAGCTGTTCCCAAATCTATGTCAAATAAACCGAGTCCATATAAATTGGGATAATTTGTGACACGAAGTATATGTTTCACAGATGATGATTCAAGACCAAGCCATTTGATTTGACAATGAATTTCAGGTAAAATTTTTGTGCAAAATCGATCAAGCGTCGAATCAGATAACGAACAGATGGAATCATCTGGCAAATGTTTTATCAATGTTAAATGATTTGTAAAAATTGGATCAAGTACAATTGTGTTTAGTCGCTTATTAACACCTAATAAAGAGTACAGGAGTGAAACATTCTTTAATTTTGTAAAAATTATCAAAAGAATTTCATAGAATAATTCATTTAATCCAACCAATATATTTTCCATATTTATCATCATCTCTATATATTTTTTTGACTTTTAACTATGAATGTTCATATAGATATGATCATTGCATCTTTTTGACCGATATCGTCAGAGAAAACAAGGATGTATTTTTCTGTCTCAATTGACGATGAATTAATTTATGAAAAAATGATATTGTTTCTTTTTTCTTTTTTTTCTATTTGCGGATATAAACATTGTCAAAAATTCNCGGTTATATTTCTAAAATGAAGCAACTCTAGTCTTGTTGTTCGTGCGTATTGTTTACGCATATTCTAATACCGATAGAATTATCGAGAAATTGCGATTCTTGAAATCAACATCAGAATGTATAAAAGATTTTTTCCAATGTAGATAAAATAACCAATTCTAAAATCTCTAATAGAAAAAACTAAATAAGAAAAAATTTAGCCTAGTATCTGTTAAAAAAAAATTTACGGGACCACATGGAAATTTCAGTCCCGTCCCGGTCCCGGTAAAAAACAAAATTTTGGTCCCGGTCCCGTCCCGGTCCCGCCGGGACCGGGACCACTTTGCAGTACCCTACGTCTAGCCCAATTACATAAATACAATATATAAAAAAAAATCTCTATCTTACTCAATCATCATATATTTGTTGAAACTACATACAAAAAGTATTTCTTTTATGATCGACATCTATAGATTTCGCTACTTAACATGAAATCATAGGTTCTATCTTTGATGGTTGGTTTATATAATGATACAATAGAGAGATAGTGAAAACTTCGTCATGATTCGCTTTCCTTTTTTATCTAATTAGTTTAAGTTGTACATGTCTGCTTTTCTTTTCTCTTCATTCTAAACGATGAAAAAAATGAAAAGAAAAAAAAAACGTACTTATTCATAGACAAAAAAGAAATATTTTCCATTTTTTTTTTGTTTATTTAGATGTTTCTTGTCTTACATTTATTTAATAATAAAATATTATTACTCTATTGGTAATGAATAATTATATAGACGATAATATTCATATTGATGAACAATTTAAAAAAAAAACTCGTGATTCACATCCATTAACACGTAAATCTCGTTCAATAAGTCGTTATTTTCTTGGTAATAAACATTCAAGTACTGATATAACAACAGATGATATTAATATAACACGTTGTTTAACATCTATTGGAATATTTGACTCATATGATTTATGGACAAATGTAACTTTATTTCGTGATTATAGAACATGTCGACGTTTATTTATAATAACAAATAAAAATGAATTAATTATTAGTAAATCAAATCCAAAGCAATCATTATTAAAAATAAAACATCGTATTAATTTAAATCGTATATGGTTATATACAGATATAGAAAATATAAATGAATCTATCATATCTGAAATAACATCATTAACTTATTATGATTATCATCGAACACTTATTATTGGTTGGCCATTAGGAGAAAATTTTCTTGTTGAATTTGATACAAAAGATATTCGAGATATTTGGTATAAACGTATTCAATCGTAAGTTAGATTAAAAAAATATATATTTAATCTTATAGAATTTATTTTGTTTATAATAAGTATGATATAATATAAATTTTTAATAATTAAATTCGACGATAAAGGTTTATTTTTGATTACAGAGAGTGTTAGAAATATAAAGATGATTATCTCTTTAACCATTCAAGCAGTTAACATGAGATTTTTATAGTTTGAACTAATACATATTTGAAAGAAAAAGGTGCATGAGTATCTTTTGAGTAGAAAAAAGATAGACCGCTTTGATTTGCACTGTTGAAAAGAGAAAATGAAGTTTCATTAAATCATTCTTTTAATCAAATTCTTTTTTTGAAAGTATCGCAGAAATGGTTTCACTTAACATAAGAAAAAAAAAAAAAAAGCAAAATGTAATTTCTTTTTTTCACAAGAGATCGACTGAGAATTGCATTGAAGGTTCTAATGCAGAGCTGATAATTGAACATTCACTATAATCACCTGACAGAGTAAGTTGTTTTTCAAAAAAGTCAATTGAAAATCAGGTCAAAAATATACGATTCGATGCATTCTCATCCCGTTTCTATGAAAAGTAATTAAAAAATTTCTTTTCATCTTTCTGCTTTTGAAATGGAAATTAGATATTTGACAGGTGTCTTGAAAAAATTATTCTCTACATATTCTTATAAAAAAAACGTTGAGTCGTTTCAATTCAGCTGACTATGATGAAAAAACTTCATCTAACATTGGAAAAAAAAAACAAAACAAGATTTTAAATATTTCATTGATAATGTTATCATGAACAAAAATTGTTCTGACACTCAATTTATTAACATCACACAACAAACGTTACCTTTTCAAGATTGTGCAAGAACCATGACGTCTGTTACAGATCTCGTTAAGCTAAAGAATAAAAATGCATAACAAGTTCAAAAAGTTTAAATCATTTATATGAAATAAAATTTCACATAAATCGCTTGAATAGTTAAAGCGATATTCACGTTTTCATGATATATTTTTTTAAACTGATGTACATAAATGACACGTTGCTCTGTATAACTAAGTGAAACTTCTATTTTACAGTTTTCTAGAGATCCTGAATTTTATTATCCTGAAATTCTTGTTGCATTATCTTCTCAGACATATGAATAATTTTCTTATTCTATTTCAAGATCAAAATCATATTAAAGGTTTATTTACAAATAAAATTCGTCGTTTTTTTTTTCAATTCTTTAATAAAATATTTTCGGTGTTAAATTATGGCACACTTTACTTATGGTCAATATATAAAATTGCCCTCTAAACCTATTCATAATTGAAGAATTATGTATTTTTTTTTTTTTTTCTTCTTTAATTATATGTCAACAAACATGATTAATAGCTAACATAAGAAATACATTATATACAATAAACATTTCCTCTAGCTGAATTCCAACGATATAATTTTCTTTCTGTGTTATTAAACTAATCGAAAAAAAAAATATTTAATTAATTTTTTTGTATTTATTCTAATATAATATATATATTTGTTTTAGAACTTTAAATTTTTGGTGGCAATTAAATAGTTCAAATATTGAACATGTTCGTGTTGTAATTGAGCAAAATCAAGAATATGATCTAAATAATAATAATACAACTTCACTTTTGATTGTAAGTTTAATGATATATATATATATAAAATTAGAATATTTTTATATTTATTTATTATTCTAGCGTAAAGTAATTAGTATTCGACCACAAGAAACCGTTCGAGATTTAATTAAAAAATGTATTGATACATGCCATTTACGAGTATGCAAAATAAATTCTTTTATGCTTTTTTTTTTCTATTGTTTTTTTTTTTTTTTTTTTTATTAAAATAAAGGATTCATGTGTGGATAATTATATTTTATTCGTATTAAATGATTCAAATATAATATCCATTACGAATAATACAAATCAACTAGTAAATTCTTCTTTACAATCCAATCAAGTACAATTAATACCATTGATAGGTAAATTTAGTTCTTTCATGTGCTCAAATTCCTTTTCTTTCTTGTTTGCATGATACTACGCGTTTTGATACTTAAGAAAGCAACGGAAAAAAAAAAGAGAGACAGAACAAGAAACTTCATTTTACTGGTACATATATATATATATACATAAATATGTACATGCATCTAAATTCTCATTTGTCGTTTCGGCTTTTTTTTTCTTCTTCGTCTTCTACTTTTTTTTTTCTCTTGTCAAATTACAAGAGTACTTAAGATATTTATGTAACCAGCAATTCTTGATTCATTTGTGTATTATTCCGGGTGCAAATCAACGTTTCGAAGAAGCATTTATTTTTTTCGTTTTCGAAAAGAAAAAATGATTAATGAACGATCAAGAAAGTATGATAGATATCATCATTCAAGTTTTTTCTCTTTTATTCGTACGGCAACACTACGTTCGAAAAGTCTTGAAACTATTTATGATCGTAATCGTCGTCTACGAGGTAATATAAAAATTTAATATAATCATTCGAAATATCACATAGATTTTGTTTGTCTATTAAAGAAAAAAAATGACATGAAGGTGGAGAGGAGGAGTTCGCCTACATATAAATTGTATTCATGACATTTCTTAAAGAATTAGTGAAAAAGAAAAAGACGAGTGAAACGAAAAATGTATCGGTCATGATGACATGAATATGTTAATCACCTACGGGAAACCAAAGTCACTACGAGTTTGATCCACCTCATTAGACAATCAAAAGAATAATGACACACACACTCACATTCATGTATACATCGAACCTATTCTTGATAAGAAAAATGATCTGAATTGATTGGTGGTTCAAAAAAAAAAAAGAAGGAAAGAATCGATTGTATATCGTAGGTTGAGTTGAATGAAAAAAAGAAAAGTCGTTCAACGAAAAGAAAAAGAATGTGAAACATATTGATCATGTACATAGTTAAGACAAACATTTGACGATGGGCATACACGATCTATATGAACTCCTAACTATTTTAAACATTTGAGGTAAAAGAAAGAACAAAAAGAAAAAAAGAATAACTTCAATAGAACAGAACAAATAAAGATGAATTCAAATCGAATAGAGATAGTTGATAATGTTTCGAGTAAGCCATAGCACATCACGATACAATTTAAATCGTTATTCATATAGTATGATAAAATGGTTGTCTTTCTTTTTTTTTGACTTTCTTTTTTCTTTATTAATCTCATAGGTCATGAATATCCATATGCAATAAAAATGAAACATTTAAAAACATCAAATCATACATCATTTGATAGTGATGATCATTTATCATTACATAGTACAGCAACAATTTATTCACAACATAATAGTTCAACAACGAGTTTAAATAATATTTCAATAAATTCTCATGATTTTGAATTACGAAAACGTGATATTGATAATCAACATAAAAAACATCGATTTTTTCATAAACGTAAAACAAAAGATCATCATACGAAATCATTAATACAACAACAATATAATGATGATTATCATTCATCATCATCAACAACAACAAATCCTTTACGAGCAAAACCTTTAAATCAATTTTTTGGACAAACATTTGATGAACTTTGTAAAAAATATGATAATCAATTACCACCTGTTATTCAAGTAGATAAAATTATTTTTCATTTGTTTGAATTTTCTTTTGTTTTTTTTTTTTTAGAAACTACTTGAAGTACTTTATTTCAAAGGACCAGAAACAACAGGAATTTTTCGTAAAGTTGCAAACACACGATCAGTTAGAGATGCTATAGATAAAATCGAACGAAATATTTTATTACAAGATGAAGATTTGCATCCAATATTAGCTGCTGGAATATTTAAAGTAAGTTTTATATTGAGAAAATTTTTTAAAAAAAGGCAAAAAGAAACGAACAAAGAGAATTATATGGAAATAGAAATAAAAGTATTTTTATTATAGGAAAAACAAAAGTAAGAAGAATGAAAAGAGTTATCCCTTTAGTATTTATTCCTGCACGATATCCTATTCAATCCTGCTTAATCTTATTATTTTTTAGCATTTTTTACGAACATTACCTGAACCAGTATTTAATGCAATACAATATGATAATTGGAAAAAATGTCTTCGTCTTCCGAATTTACAAGAAAAAATTTCTTTCGCACGAAAAAGGTATGATTAAATTAAATATTTAAATCTATATTACATCATATTGATTATTTATTTTCTATTTAGCATAATCAGTACACTTTCAGAATCGAATCATTTATTATTAAAAGGTTTTATATGTATACTTCATCATATATCACAAAATGCTGATACAAATGGAATGAATCCATTTAATTTAGGTTTATGTGTATCGAATAGTTTATTTAAAACTGAATCAACAACAATAGCATCAGGTAAACAAGAAGCTGATGTTATGTCTTCAATAGTTGAATTTTTAATTGTTAATTGTACATCAATATTTGGTTCGGATGTTTTAACATGTGTCCCAGATAAACGTATTATTGTACATCATATACCTAATCTAAGTAAAATATCTTTCATAATATTAAAATTATTTTTATTTTTTTATATATTCTTTGTTTTATTTTATAAGCTCGACCAACTGCTTCTTCAATTGAAAGTCTTGATGAAGTTGAATCATCACCACATTTACCTATTGTTAATCGATCTCGTGATTCAGGTTTAGCTACATCAGATCAACCATTAAATGATGATAGTTCAGAAATAAGTGAATATTTTCGACGTAATACATCTCGTATATTTTCAAGACCACCTAATTGGACAACATCAATAGCATGTGGTAAAGGTACAGTTTTATCAAGTATTATTCTTCCAACAACAATATTATCTTTAAATCGTTATCGAAATTCAAAAAATCTTTATAAACCATCAAAACAATTTATGGAAAGAGAAAAATTAACAAATGATACAACAGATGAATCTGATCATGATGAATTTAATGGTACTATTGGTGATTCAAGTGTACGTTCATCAACAACAACAGTTCATAATATTTCAACAGGAAAAATAAAACGATCAAAACCTATATCACGTCATTCATCATTAGGTAATAAAGAATATTATCAAAAATATCAACAACAATCAACAAATGATTCAAAACGTTTATCAACAAATGATGTTAAACGTGCATCATCACTTAAACAATTTCATCATTTATCAGATGAAGCTGATGATGATGATGAACAAAATAAAACTTTAAATGCTAATAATAATAATAATAATAATAATATAAAAAATAAAAATGAACAACAAATATTATCTTCGACATCATTAGTAAATAGTAATAATTTAACAAATGAACGACGATCAAAATTAATTAAATCAAAAACTGTAAATATTGATGAAGAATCTATGATGACAAGGTAAATTTTCAAGATTTCGTTTTCTTTTTAAATCTATCAGTATAATCATTTGTTTTATTGTGTGAAAACCAGAATATGATTTACAGTTTACCTTGATAAAAGAAATCTTTTTACACAATAGAAAATTTTACTTAACTCATTTCTCGCAAAATCGAAACTTAAATTAGTAATATGAAAAATCTTAAAAATCTTTTTAATTGAAAATTATGAAAATAGATAAGATACGATAGGAGATCTCTCACTTCTGAAAACTTTATTCGTTTGAAGATCATAGAAAACCTCTGAAGGTTTTCTCTTGCAAGCAGGTAGGACTCTATGAATTCTGATGAATATGTACTTTAAATAAAATATGTGTTACGCTCTCGTTATTTTAATAGCACATTCATACTTTGAATTGAAGTCGAATTCTATCCCATTATAAACAAAATGCATGTCTAAAAATGCGCATATTTCATAAATTAAATGTTTTCTTTTCTTTTTCTTCTAAAGTATTCTCAAAATAAAAACATCAAACAATAATAATATTTTAAATTTTTATTTTTTGCAGATTATAAATAGTTTAAGTAAAAATAAAATCGGTAGGTAAAGGGATGGTTATATTCAGATAAACAATCTCTAACGAAATGCTATATTAAGACACAAAAAAAAAAAAATATTTAAATAGCTACGAAAAAAAAAACAAGAAAATTTTCAAGTATTTACTTACATTTTTCTTTTCAATCTTAGATCAACACAAATTGAGCAACAAGATTTAGATTTAACAAGTGAACCATTAAGTACCATTAATCAACGTCTTACTAATATTTCAACAATACGTTCAGCATCATTTAATGTACCGACAACATCTAAAACATTCGATGCACCTTCATTAAACACACAAACATCGTTATCTATTGATCGTCATAGTCGACAACAACCAATTATAGTTGATGGTCGTTCTCGACATAATGGTCCATTAACAGCAACTACAAATCAAATATATACATTCAATCGTAATGAACATCACAGTCAAACAAATTCAAACACACAAATTAAAATCGAACGTGATCGAACATTTATTCATCATTCTGATTGTCGTCCATTTAAACTTGGTACAGCTATACAAATGAAACCAATTGATGATTTATTATTAACATCATCAAATGGACGACGTCGTCCATGTCATAGACAAAATGCACTTCGTTATAAATCAGTTGATCCCGAACATCATAATGAAAAACGAACACCACGTCAATCAACACCGATTATAATCAATCAAAATCGAATATATTCAAATGAAAATTCTTCAACAAATATATCACGTTATCAATCAATTGAACGACGTGTACCAACACCAACAGTACAACCAGTTAAATCATTTTCATTTGATATTAATGATGAACTTCGACCATGTGATATATCATGGTCAGTAAGAGAAAAAGCTAAACTATTTGAACATATTAATCATAATAAATTATCAACAGGTCGTGAAAATTATGTGTGATTTATATATATTTATATATATGTGTTTGTTAATTTGTTTTGACAACCGGTGATGTGTGATACTATCGAGTTTTCTCATAATATGTCAAATCTATTGGTTTGCTTCTTTCTAATCTCATGCTCAGGTGTTCGAGTTTATTAGCAACAAGTTCTTGTTTCTTTTTTTTTTTTTTTTTTATTTCTTTTCGTTTGTACATATGATAGATATGTGTTTTAAGCTTTTATATAATTGCGTCCTATCTTTGTTGCGTTTTTTTTTCTTAAAGATTAGCACAAAGCATTATGTTTTTGTTTTTCTTATTTCAATGCTGGATTCATACATATTTATCATTTATTATTATTATTATTATTATTATTATTATTATTATTTTTCTTTTTGTTTCTTTAACTGTTAAGTCTATCAGAAGAGAAAGCGAAGTGCTCAGTATTTGTTTGTTATGAAGCAAGATGAAACAAACAAAGATAGTATTTTTTATGTTTACAAGCATATTAAATAAGTGAAAAAAAAAACTACATTCTTGCTTGTAGATATGATGCATTATGAAAAGATTATTTTTTATATCTTTGCAGATAGTCATTAAGCGAGGTTTAGACAGGACAAATAAAAGAAGATGAATGGAAATATGTGTCATTTCAAATCTGAAAAACTATATTAACAGATAATTTAAATGTCACTATTTACAAATTTCTAATTAACATTTGAATTTTGGTATTCAAACAAACATATTTCAAGATTTTACATATATATCGACGTTTTAGACACAAAAACACTACATGCAGCAAATGACGAATGGTTTTATCAATTTATTCTAATAAGAATAACTTAAACTCCCACACTAAGTTATTTTCTATTATGTTAATGATACCAACAAATCGATCCATATTATCATCAACATTATCGATATTCAATCAAATATTTCATAAAGTTTAAATACAAATTTAATCAAATGTCAAGTAATATTATCAAAAACAAACTAGAATAATACTTCATATGAATTATCTAAAAATGAGCGGAACCAGTCATATTTGGTCCCGTGACAGGTTACACAAAATTTCAGTGCTAATAGTATTCCTATTGACTATTTTTCAAAACAAAAAAGTTTTCGTATACCATTTTAGTAGTATGATAATACCTATTATGAAAGAAATATTGTACACATGAATTATTCTCAAGTTTTCTTTTATCTTTTTCTCGATTCCATTAGCATTTAACTCTTTCATCTTCTGCATCGGGATCATCTCGTTCACATCTCTCGCAGTAAATATTTCAAATTTCGATGAGAAAAACAAGAACATTTTCCAATACTTGATTTTATTTTAGCATAAAATCCTGAAAATAATCTAATGATAAAAAATATTTATTTTTATACGAATCATAATGATTATATTTGTATAAAAAAAACAAATTTTCTTGATAATAAACCAGAAATAATTAAAAAAACAAATTATTTTCAGATTAACTTTTTTCTTACCATGGCTTTAGGTATTCATCAGGTATTCAACCAACTAAATAAAAATAATTATTTGAAATAAACTTTTTTTTGTTTTATTTAGTGGCGTCGATTTAGATTTTTTGATAAAGAAATAGTCAAACGAAAAGATGGAAAACCATTAGAAGAGCTGAAAGTAATAAATAAATTTTAAAAAAAAAAGGAAATTTAAAACATTTTTATTATTCTATTATCTTATATCAAGCATATACAAGTTATTGCATCAACTAGTACAAATGGTGCTGGTGATGGTCAATTAGTATTTGGTTGTAGTGATGGTTCAATATGTGTTATCAATCGTGATTATGAGGCAAATCACATTCATAAATTTGATATTTCATTACAATTATTAGCACATTCTGCAGGAGATACACTTATAGCTATTGGAGTAAGACAATTTTATTAACATGAAAAACAAAAAGAATAATGAAAGTTTATTTTTTTAATTTAAGATGGATGAAAATGAAACAAAACAAACACTTAAACTTTGGAAAACAGATAAAGTAAATTGTTTATATTCTTAGAAATTAATGAATATGCTATTATTTTTATTTTACATAGGCACTTGTAGAAAAAGAAAATACTGAACCGGCAAAAATTATATCCTTATTAGCAAATGATCATCCAAATTCAAAAGTAGATCAGATTATTTAGTGTTTTTTTTTGTTTTGTTTCATAAAGTACTTTTGTATATTTTTATAGATATGTGCTGTAGCTATAACTGATCGTCATATAGCACTTGGTTGTGAAAGTGGAGCAATTTATTTTTTTGTATCAAATGATTTAATTAAAGAAAAGTATGTATTTGAAAAAAATTCATATAGAGTTTATTAAACTTAAATCATATGTAAATAGAAAAACGATCAAATAACATAAATATAATTAGAGATAATCATATCCATATACATTTTTATTCATATAAGATGTTTTATAAGTTTTGAGATTCAATAAAAATCAATTTATGTGCAAATGGAAACTAATGTCTGTCCAAAAAACGTAATGACTATGCTGATTTTTGTAATAATTCAAGAATGAAAAGAGCTTGAAAGTAGAGACCTGCGGAGTCAACTTTTTTCATTCCGAAACCCGACTCCGACTCCGATTCCGAAATCTTTCTTTTTATGACTCCGATTCCAACTCCGATTCCGAAAATTTTTATTTTTTGACTCCGATTCCGACTTCGAAATTTTTTAACAATGTCATTTAAAAATAAAACGTTCTCAGCAGCCAAAGGACTCTTTAATGACTGAACATGCGCACGTTTTACACTAAAAATCTCAAGTTTCTCTTTAAAAAAAAACCAGTTTATGGATGTTATCATCTTCAAAGTCGCTTTTTCCCCTCAAAAAAACCTTTTTGAATGTGTAAAAATCCACAGTTTTGCTCCTAAAAACGCGTTTCTGTTACTGATTTTACCGGCCTTGG
Organism: Rotaria sp. Silwood2; assembly: GCA_905329745.1. Classification (NCBI taxonomy): domain Eukaryota; kingdom Metazoa; phylum Rotifera; class Eurotatoria; order Philodinida; family Philodinidae; genus Rotaria; species Rotaria sp. Silwood2. The sequence continues at coordinate 16,138 of CAJNSZ010000714.1, read as the reverse complement.
ATGTTCTTCATCTAAACAAGGAAGAACTAAAAATGAAGATAGTCGTAGTACTTTGAATGATATTAATATATCTTTTTTGACTAATGTTGTTATGTTTTCATCTCACTTGATCATTCGAGTGTTATAACTGGAAAGTGATTCGCTCATCTTTCTGTCCTACAAGTGATATAAATCTATGTGACAGATATTACGCNATCCGGCTATATGTTAAGTATTAGAAGAACCACATCGATCGTAGTCTATGATGTGTTATCACCTATAATAGATCAAACAAAGAATTGCGCGTATATATACAGCGTCTAAAAAAAAGCATACAAGGAGTATTCATGTCATCCATTCACACCAACAAAACCGACTGTTTGAATAGATAAAAGATGAGAAGAAACATGGAATGATTATAAACATTTAAGAATGAAGCCGACGAAAGAGAAGAAATGCATACTTATGTTAGAAGGCGTCTCTTTCAATATAGTATTGTAAAAATAATTATATAATTAAATGAACACTAGTAAGAAGAAGAAAAATATATATATAGTGCGATTTTACTCGGTTCAAACGCTTTAATTGTTCACTATGAAAAATCTTAGAAAAAATTCAAAAAGCAATAAAAACTAATATTCTAAAAAAATAAAAACTCATTTTTCTTTATTTCAACATCATCAGTAAAACAATAAAAATCTCAAAATTGATTTTTGACATAGAAAGAGACTTAATCTTTAGCATGAACTTGTTAATTCATCTAATTAGTGTTTAAATTAACATTTCCTAATGTTATTTTATTAGATCGTCCTTCCGTTTCTATAAGAATTGACATAAATCAATTTTAATATTTTGTCTCTTTACAGTCATATGAAATTGAATAAATTATGTCTTTTAGTAAATGGCTTGATTTAATAAATAGTCAACGACCTGATAAAGATATTCATGAAACATTTCATCGTGAATTAGATAAAGAACAAGATAAATTTGGTGTTGTTGCTGAATTTCTTGGTCGAAGACTTTTTGATAAAGTAATAAATCAAATCTAAAAAATTGTTTTTTTTTTTAAATATTTTTTTTATCTTTTACAGGAATAGAAAACTTAAAAAGGAAAACAATTGATTATTATTATTTTTTTATTTTTAATGATTTCATGATTTTTGTTTGTTTCTTACTGTAATTTATTTAAATAAACATAAATTTCTATTTGTAATACATTGATATACAAATCTATATTGAATTCTTATGAAATATCACTATTACAAATTCAAAAATAAAAATAATAATGTGACTATATGGAATACAATTGCAGAATTACAAAACAATATATTCAAAATAAATGAGACTATTATTTAGAGTAAATTATAGTCGTCATCAAGACGTTTCCGATTTTTTTCATTTTCTATAACTACTTGTGTTGTTGTAGAATTTTTAGGACCATTTAAAGCTAAAAAAGAATGTAAATTATTTTCACTTCAAACTAAAAGATAAAATTATAATAACATACGAGAGTGAACAATAGTTCTATAATTTCGTCTTCTATTATTGGTAGGTACTGGTATTGATGAGCCAACACAACGACGACAAATAAAATATGCCACAAAAAGTATAAAGACAATAAATATAATAAGTAAAAAAGCAATAATTAACACTCCACGCCAATGTTGATGTTTAGCAATCATTGCACGATGATTTGCTTGTATATTAAGATTATTTATAGATTCTTCTATATTCGAAGTACAAGAACGATTTGGTATTTCATCTGATCCATCTAAACAATGAGCAACACCTATTAAAAAAAAGATATTAAAAAAAAAAAACAAAGATATCAAATAACGAATAAAAATATTCTACCGTCACATAAAAGTAAACTACTAATACAATCACCATTATTGCAAAGAAATTCATCATCATTTTGATCACATGGATGTGTTTTATTTGCTATTTAAATAAAATATGAAAATTTTAAAACTTATCTCGAAGAAAAATCGATTTTAATAAAACTTACGTAAACGAAAAGCAGTAAGAATTACTTTAAATCCAAGACCATTGACATTTCCACCATCAGTACTAATAAAATTTTAATTATAAAAAAACAAATTCAATTAACATTTTTTTTTTTTTTTGTATTTCTACGAACCTAAAATGAACAGTAACAATGCCTGTAGGCGAAATAATATTGAAATTTTCTGTCTCAGCAATTTGTCCACATTCAATAGAATCCTAATAGAATAAAATAAATCATTATTTGACAAAAAAAGATCTTCTTTCACATACAAGTTTATCTTCTCGTGTTATATAGACTGATTTATAAAAACGAAGTGAATCTAAACAATCAGTACCACCATGAATATCATTCAGATCAAGTCTGACAATATGTATACGCATTTGATTATTCGATTGTCGAGCCTAGAATCCATATATTTAATATTCTTTAATTATCAATTCCATCAAACCTGAAATGTCATGAAGCAATTTTCATAAGGCAAATATGTTTCACGTTTTGAATATGGATATGATGTAAGAACAGCTCCTTCAATACGATAACCATCACCGCATACATTTGAACGTTTAAGACCATCAATTGTTGCTGAAGTCATTATATCTATTGAAAATTAAAAAATCAAATTATTTATTTATTTATTTATTTTAAAATATTGTCCTACATTCTGCAGCTCGTCTTTCATAATTATTATTGTAATCATTCATGAGCAATGTCGATGATGTTGCTTCTTGTATATAAATACTCACAAAAAAGACAAGCAACAATGACAACAAAGGTTTATATGAAATAAATTGTAAGTAGATAAGCATTCACTTGATGAAAAAAGTAATAATAAAATATAATGATCAATGCACCTGTAGATCATATCTAAAAATAAGGAAATGGATTTAAATTCCATTATTACGGAAAAAAAAACATGACACAAATGAGATAATTATGGCTTATATGTTTTGTATAATGCAGCTGACTAACTAACATCCTGTAGCCATGTTCATTGAAGTTCGCCATTCCTCAAATGAACAAAAGAAAAGAAAAAGACTTCCGTATTGCATAGAGATGGCGTTGTTCATCGCATGCAGAATAAAATGAAAAAATTCTTATGTTAACATTACCATGTATGAAATCATTAACTTCGATTGAACATCATCAATGATAAATTACGTCATCTTATACTGAGAATTAATATTTTTAATTTTCAGACTTAATTAGTCGCTAAATTCGTTGTAAATAATCTATATGAGTAATATAACATTCAACTTCGAAAAATAATATCAAGTTAACTTTTATGAAGGAAATCTTCCAGCTGATTAATCGTCTGTGAGCTAAGGCTGTGTGCATCCTGTAAATTCTAATGAGCAATGAATAGCCTGAAAACAGTTCATATTCCTTAGCTTATTACTACAGAGATACTACAATATTTTAAAGTTCAGTTTATTTTGAAAGTTTCAAGTCTTTTGATTTGTTTCTATCTTGAAACAAGAACATCAAATCTGTCGGTACATTCAGGAAGTTTCATAAGTTCTAGATCTCAACAAAAAACAGTTTATATGTTAACAAAGAATGATCCCTACTCAAGTATATCTTTATGAGCTTCAAGTATTAATTGACTAGTATTTTTTTTTTCTAAGAATTTTTAATGAACTATGAATTCATTGTATGTAACGTAATACAATTATACAAAACGATATGTGGTATTTAGAGTATGAGTGTGGCTATCCTTTGCATTCATACCCTAATTATCTGTTAATATCACTATTATTAAAAGAGATAATGGTATTTCGTATCTAATATGCCAATTAAAACATCGTTCTAAGTACTTGAGGCTCATATAGATACAGTTTTACAAAGNATGTCTTTTTTTGCATTTATTCACTGCAGCAAAGAAATGCAAGATAAGACATAAACATATAGGATACTAGCGAATTTCACGCGCTTTCAGAATATATACTTACTTTTGTAATAACTTGTTCCTATATTAAAAATATTTTTGAAAAAATGGATGAAGAAACAAAATGCGTTTCCAGGGAATCTGGCGATGAGGGTACCTTTGTTGTGCTTGAATTTATTTTTAGCAAACAAGTGCAATTCAAAACGTACATATATAGATTTGTAGAGAATTCCACAGGCTATCCGAATATATAACTACGTTACTCAAAATGTTAATTTATAATAATGATATATCAAGAATATCGTGTGACACTATTTTTTTCCAGGGGGATATATATTGTATAACGATGGGAAACTATTTCATCAACTTCATACTTGATGGAAAAATCAAAAATAACATTTTTTTTAACAAAAAAACAGAAAAGGAAGATAGTTATTTTTAATTTTCAACCGGTGAATTTCCGGTATTTTCCGGGCCGGTAGGTTTTCCAAATCGGTCCGGTTCGGTTCGGTCCGGCACCGATCCGGTTCCAGCGCTGTTAAAAATTATTTTACTGTCTATTGTTGTTTTCACTAATTTTTATTTATATGACGCAGCAATCATCATCATACGAACCATTACTTTTAAATCATGTCGTATTATCGAAAAAAAAAAGTTCAATGATATCCTCAAATAATCGACCTGCTGGAACTGCATGTTAGTTTATTGATAACTAATAATTTGAAATGAATGCTGAAGAAAAATCTAATGATAATAAATACTGTTATTCATCATTTCATATCAGAGAAGGGTAAATCTAATTACATTTAGGGTGTGGATGGATAGGTGTGGATGTGCGTATGAGTATAGGTCTTCTCTTCATGTACACCCACACCCACACCCTTCCACACCCTACACCCACACCCTTCCACGCCCTACACCCACACCCGAAATGAAGAGAAAGTAATAATTGATGATTTCATTGTAGATTTGTTAGTAGTTTTTATAGGGTGAAGTGATTAGAAGAAAGGTTACGGATGACAAAGTTGTGAAAAGCTAATTGACGTCGATATTACTATTGTATGTACTTTTTACTCTATTAACTTATTTGAATCGAAGCATATGACGATAAGTAAACGATTAAATAGTAATAAAGAGTCATGACCGTGATCGTGACCATGGCTGAAGCTTGGTCACGGTCAGTCACGGAAACTTTTTCGAAATTTTGGAAACCCCTTAGGGGGAGTAGGTGAGCTTCGCGAAGCTACCCCCTCTGGTCATCGTTTTTTATGAAAAGTTGGGAAATTTCTAGTATTTGGGATTTTGGAAATCCTGAGGGGGAGTACGGACACCTCCACGAAGCTACTTCAAGCCCCCGCGGCCATCACTTTTAATAGTAAACGAAAACTTTGCAATAGCTCTTTTTCGAAAGTTTTTTTAATATTGAGGAACCAGAAAGAAGAGCCGTGACTCAAGGTCACGGGCTGAGCTCACCGTGACCGTGACCGTGACCAACCCCTCGTGACTGTGACGTGACCGTGACCAAAAAAGTTGGTCACGCCGGGGTCTAACCCACACCCATAATTGTTTTCAAGTGCTTGGAAAGCAGATTTTAACTTTTTAAAATTTCTTTCATAGCTGAACGATTAACAAAATACTGAAGAAGCTTTAAATAGTTAAATAACGTATGTCAATACTCTTGGCGAAGATGTTGCCTCTATTGCTTTTCAACTGAGACGATTGTCAAAAAATGAAAAATACATTAAAAATGTAAGTATGGACAGATGCTACACTTCGTATGGCTTATTACTTTAAGTGAAAGATTTCTCCAATTTTTTTTAGCATATTTTATCGAGAAATGCAACTGATGTATTAACAACAGCTCCATCTCTAAGAAGTTCAACCACTGATTCATCTTCTATTACAACAACATCGAAAAACGTTTTGCTATTGTATCCCTTAAATTTACATCCGTAAACTTTGATACAATAATTTATTTTCTGACCTCAGATGTTCAAAAATACAAATTTCATGGAATTAAAACACGATTTAACCTCTATGCGATCGTTTCTCAGAAAAATGATAATGAAGATATATACATGAAAAGAAATACTATTGAATAAACATTTCAATACTGAAGATGATCGATTTAAGATTATTACAGGTAAATGTTTTAGAGCAGTTATTAGTTGGTGCTCCTTCTTTTCTTCGTTAGAAGCTTTAAAACAAGGTTTTGCTGTAAATGAAGAAGCAATGGTTGCTTTACGTCCCTCATTAAAACAAGATAGGACTCAATTAACCAAAGACGTAAAATACTTAAAACTTATGAAGCCAAACCTCAGTGAAGATGCTGCAAATGAAAATAAGAGTGCAAGCAAAGAAGATGTTGCAAGTATAGAGGACGATACTCACACACAATCTTCGAACGAAGAATAATTTTTTTACTTGTGAAACATCAAATTCAACTAAAGCAATTTAAAAAGCCGATTCTGATACTATGATACCGTTTTTCTTAGATATGTTCTCTTTCTTTAAAAGTTTTTGTTGACACATGTTGAAAACAGTTCTTTTCTTGAAATAAAGATGAAAAATAACAATGAACAAAGGCGAAGTTGTCGTGAATCTGGATGAAAACAGATTTGAATAGCGAAGAACGATGGTTGGGTGTGGGTGGGTGTGTGAATGAAGATAAGAGCAAGATTCACACCCACAACCATACGTTCACCCACACCCACGCACCACACCCCACATCCACGCCCCCAAACCCCACACCCACGCCCCCACACCTCACACCCACATCCACGCCTCCACACCCACACCCACACACCCACACACCCACACACCCACACACACACCAACACACACACCCACACCGACACCCACTCCCAACCCTCAAGAATTTAAAAAGAAGTAGTAAGTACAATTGCATTTCGATGGTTGATTGCACTAGTCGTAGAAAAAAACGAAGATAAAAATCATTGTCCTCACACAAGTGGATAACAAATGAATGAAAAGTTATCATATTATCAGTAGGAAAAAAAGATTTCCAAAGTCTAAAGAAACTTTTGAATAATCCAGAACGTTTTTTTTTGTTGAATCTTCTGTGAGAAATCGATGCATATGGAAACATCAATATGAATTTACGAACTGGAGATGTTTGCTTCAAAATCGATTGATAAAAATGGATATACATAGAATATTGGAAAAACCTTTTAATCACATCACATACCAGAGAAATTAGGGATTATTTCTTTCTCTTATCGTTTGATATTATCAGATGATTTTGTATTTTCGTTTGTTTCATGCAAAGACTAACATTTGCCATGGTCAAAGACAAGTATTCTCCTTCTTCCAGATATTATTCGATTATCACGATAATGAACTTTGTTCTGTCATGATGATCTACTGCAGTTTTAAGTACAACTGTCTTTATCAGCAAACAAAGATGCGCGAATTCGCCATTACAGAGTACAAGTTCATTAAATATGAAAGAGCATAGAGAGAATCAATGGTTAGGATACTGAATCGATGAAGCGTTTTTAGGTGGTACAAACACAGTTTTCTTGCGAACAATCTGAAAATCACTCTGAGAAAATTTCTTGATCTTGCTCGACTTATGAAATGAAACTATGATTGAATGCGTTCAAATGGCATTAGATGACATGAAACAAAACAGAATAAAGAAGAAGAATGTTCTATAATATATGACAAAATGAAGGGCAGATCAATGGATATATATGTCTTTTGTAGACAATCTCATCAGAGCAATGAAGAAACATCGTTGAATGTGGAAGACTCAATAAATGGATGCTCTTTGCTCTGATTCATATACAATTCATTGATTCATCATCTTGGAAAAGACAAGATGACTATGTTGATCAATCTCTCTGTCTAATACAAAAGAATATCGAGAGAACTATTTGAATTACAGCTATCAAATCCAATTGGATAATTTAAAACACGATGATTTGAATCGAAAAAAGTAGACAACATAATTAGCTTGATCGTTATATTAATTCTATCGTGATACTCAATTGATTTCCAACACTTTCTATTTAACTTTAATGTCATTCTTTATCATTAAAATTAACTCTTGATCGTTATAACGTCGCTTTCAGAATGAAGACATTCTTTTTAGGGTGGCTACGGAAAACTCAACCATATTAATCAATAGGACTCTACGTTTTTTGATAGCATTTTTTGAGTCATCGAGAATCCATTGATGCGATTGGATAGAGCTCGCCCATCTGTACTTGAAACAAAGTCCTAAGTAAATTCCAAACAGAAATACTCAAATCTATAGATCACTTCACCTACGTTTCAAATGATAGCTTCTAATGCTATAACTGTGAAAACTTTTAGAACAGATAGATTTCGGCAGGCAATTTTAAATAAAATCAACCTCTGTGGCTGCTCTACCACAATTAGTGCATAATCTGAATCAAAACTAAATATAAGTTCCTACACAACTCGACGAGGACTACAAGACCAGTATACTTAAATCGTGATTCGACGTAAGTCCGAAACATACTGTGTGGAAGCACTCGTATGCATTTCAACATCTATTAGCAATTATGTTTTGCATGAACGACACTTGAAGAAAGATGCGCAATTCATGCATGTGACAACGTAGATAATATACAACTTATCGAAGTGAAAAAAATACATTCGGACATTTTTTCTTTTTATCCCACCAATAACTCAATACTGCGTTGACTACGCTCTCAACGCTTATTGTGATTAGTTCTCTCCTTTAAAATAATAAAGAAAAGAGAGTGTCATTTCACTGAATAAGATAGAAACAAGTCATCTATAGAATTTTGTGTAGACGTCCGAGTGTCAGGGATGTGAGTGTTTTTTGTGCAACTTTTGATTGGAATAAATGCAAGAGTTGCAGTTTTTACCAATCAATCGAGGACAGGATTAAGTATCCACACATGCCGACTTGTTTTGATTCAATAATTGACCGATTCGATGGATTTTTCATGTGGTAGTATTGTTTGGAAAAAGTTTGCTCTCGTTTAACCGACAAAAAGCGAGAATTTTTGGATTTTTTCTATGCAAGAAATAAGCACCATTCCCAGCGATTCCCTCTTTTGATAACTGAAACAAGATCAAACGAATGGTAAGATCTATTTTTGTCCTGGACACTTCGCTCTTTCTAACAAAAAATAATATGAAGTCTCTACAACATTTCATAGTAACGTTATATCAGAAGCAAAATGAATACAAAACTGTTGCTCCATCCAATTCTTAAAGAAAAAGATAGGAAATTTCAGTAGTCACGCGATAAAAGTGTCCAATCGACATCAAATTGATGTTTATCAAGAACACAGCTGCTTAGTCAGATCTTAGATTATAGAAATTCGAGATATCTGAAGTTCATCTTCATTGCTACTTAAAGAGTGATAATTGCAGCTTCCTACTCTATCCATATGAAAAGTTATTCAAATAAATAATTTCATCATTTATACTCTGATGTCGATAGTAGATTTAAAGTCTTTTCCTGTAATTATATACTACATGATTTGTAGTATCATTCTGAAACACATACAAAACGTGATTGTGTTAACATGACATCTGGTGTTGATGCTGATTTCGATGCTTACTACTCAAGTATTTCATCACGATTATATGTTATCTTTGGCTCTACCCTAACAGTCATAGGTACTATAAGTGCTATTTTAAGCTGCATTGTGTTTGGTCAAAATAGTTTACGACAAAATCCAGGCTCGATTTACTTGATTGCATTTAATGCTGCCAATTTGCTCGTCATATTACTCACCTTATTGCCAGTAGTTATAGCAAATATAACTAATATTGACGCCTCATTGTACAATGTCTTATTTTGCAAAATAGAGTTTTATCTTCGGTTAGTATGTCCCATCCTATCGCGACATTATCTTGTTTTGGCATCGATCGATCGAGTTCTTGTTACATCATCAAATACATTGACACGTCAACGAAGTACTCATCGTCTGGCCTATTGGTCTATTGCCGGAGTAACATTTATTACTGTAGTATTCTGTAGTCATCTGTTAGTCGGTGTTAATATTATTCAACTTTATCCAGGTTTCAATTTCTGTCATTACGAAGCAGGTAATTATATGAGTTTTGCTGTCTACAGCAACTTAATAATCACCGGTATTGAACCATGCCTTCTCTTGAGCATGTTTGCGATCCTGACATTGAAAAATCTCCATCGAATACATGTCCGACCAGTAAATACGACTGTAACTGTCATGAACACTCATCGATCTAAAGATCGTACGTTGACGATTATATTTCTGTCTGAAATAATGTCCTTTATCATCTCTACGTTACCAGTAGTTACTATGGAGATATACCAGCAAATTACACAATATCAAATTAAAGATGCTCGACGAGAAGTAATCGAACGCTTTCTAATGTATGTAACTTTTCTTTTAACTTTCGTTCATCCAGCTACAAGTTTCTATTTGAACTTGACTGTATCAAAAGCTTTCCATCATAATACAATTCAATTGTTCTACAAAGGAGGCCGATATGACATTATTCACGGTAGTCAAAGTCAAAATCCTCGAGCGATTACTATTGCTGTTCGTCCGATTAAGCAATAAAAACACGATATTCTTGAATGTAGTTTCGTTGTCTATGTAATTTTATTGTATTGTTTTTGTAAACAAAAAAATTCTTTTCGTGAAATCTTTTAGCACCATTTATCAATAATCGTTTTCTAATGGGTGTCCTAGAATGAATGGATCTCTTAATATTTTGAGGATATCTTTTTTAATATCTGTCTTTTCAAAATTGATTTCTTTCGAAAAGATTCGTCTCTTAGTTCTCTACAACATGATATATTATTGTGTCAGTATAAACATCCTTCATTATTTTACAAGGCACTTTAAAAAGCAATTCAAGAAAAGGAATTTTCTAAGACAGTTTTTGTCGCATTGTACAGACTGTATGTTTTAGTTGTTTATTAAGATTTTCTTCCAAGATTATTTTTTTAATCCAATTGATGAAATAACCAAATAGATCTTCTCTTGAATATAATATGTGGTGATCAATGTGCGTTGTCTAGGATAGTGAGAAAAATGGTCTTGCACAGATATTGTGCACGTAATAAATGTTAGACTTCATATGATTCTACTGAAATGTCAGATTCACTGTGTGAGTATCATTTTTGGACATGAATATCTGATCTTGTTTAATCCAAGCAGAGGATAGGCTTCTGGTAGCAGCAAATCATAGAGATAAAAGCTTCAGAAATGATGAAATATATCAACAAAACCATATAAAGTCTAACATTCGTCATGCCGCACAATATTTGTGCAAGACTAGTTTTTTTTTCTATCCTAGACAACGAACATTGACGATTGCATATTATGTTCTACATTTACATAGATTCAACTATTCCAAAAAAGATCCATTTGCTATTTCATCAATGGGATAAAAAAAGTAACCTTAGAAGAAACTCCTGATAAACAACGAAAAAAGTGCAGTCTAAATAATTCAACAAAGAAGAGTTGTTTTTTAGACTGCACTTTGTAAAATAATGGATGATGTTTGTACTAATAGAATGTATATCATGTTGTAGAGAAATAAAAGACGAATCTTTTCATAAGAAATCAATTCTGAAAAGATAAATATTAAAAAAGATGTCTTCAAAATATCGAAAGGTTCATTCTGTCTCAGACAAGCGTTACATAGCAATATAAACCATACGATTATTTAGAGTTCGAGTTCGGAATAATTATTGTCTTGTAAGACGAAATGACTGGTGAAAAATGTCAAGCTGTACTAGACGCTGAGTGTCTCGTGGAACAAGAATCGCCAATCGCTGCTCACATCGTTGCGCCGCGATAGTCTGAACACCGTGCACCTCGAGCAGCCAGTCGAATAGACTCTCCTGACTTCCACTGGATCAAGTAAAAAACAGTAAACCTTCAACTTCAATTTATTGTTGTGCAGCTTTTATTTCAATTCGGGTGAGTGGTGGTTTGTGTCCGAAAACGATGCTCGCCGGTCAACATCCGGAGGCAATATGTAATCGCTGAACACAAAGTCACAAGCTTGAGTCATTCGTACAGGACCAAAGTTGGCTCTGACCGGCATTTGATCGTCGGAGAAGACTTTTTCAAAGCATTCTGTCAACCACCAGTTTTGTGAGATGAAGCGATATGGAACGGATTGAGCAGAAGAATCTTGGAGTTCGTTGAGAACCAGTACTTCGATGTCTTTATTCAAGAAAGCAATAGCGAACAATGGCCAGATTGGAAGAAATTGATCGATGGAGAATGAAGTTTCGAAACAAACAAATTGTACGCAGTAACGGTTTGGATTCAATATTTGAGCTGTTGCTTGGCTCGATTGAATGAGAGTATTCATATGTTACTGAATGTCTCTTGAAACAGAAAAATGACAAATACCGTTGGATAACGCGCCCTGTTTCTTTGAAACATGTACCTGAAATGATCATCTCAAACTCATTCAGAAAATGAGTTACACTGAGCTCTGAGTGCGTAGGGATTATTATTCCATTTCATCTGTATCAACGAAACCTCATTCGTGCGTTCTTTCCTTCGATTTTGATACGATTAAGCCTCACTATGCGGAAATGGGAGTGGTTGAGGATGACAAGGGAAGCATCACTCTCAGGGTGTGGGTGTGGGTGTGTGGGTGTGGGGTGTGGAGTGTGAGTGGATGTGGATGTGGGTGTGGGTGTGTGTGTGTGGTGTGGGTGCGGGGCGTGGGTGTGTGTGTGGTGTGGGTGCGGGCGTGTGTGTGTGTGATGAGAACATATCCACACCCACACCCACACCGTTTTAATTCAGTTGGTAACATCATCATCAGAATTGCCATGAAACGTTTTAACAAAATCTTTCATCTATTGAAGTGGATCTGTTTTAATAATACAATGCATTAATGCAGTAGACATCGATGAGCATGATGATTGCGATGAACTAGTAGAAATCGACTTGGCAGCGACCGCATATGTATTCGACGAGTATGGCTTGGAGACATGCATATATTGTTGAGGTTGTTGTAGCTTCAACAATTCGAATTCTTTTCGTAGATAATCGACTTTTAATTGCAGAAAATATACTTGTTCAGATGATAGAGCCGTTGGCAGTTGCTGACATGAAGACAACGTTAGTTCATCGGGTGCTTTCGTGGTGTTCATAATATGATGCAATTCCAGATTCGTTATATTCGAATTATTGAGATGTTTTGCTCATTGGTATCTGTTAGTCTATTATCCACATCCAACGATGCCATGCTTTGTGTAGATGCTAATTGAGTTGATAGTTCACGAATAATTGCATTGATTATGTCTTGTTTTGTGTGGGATAACGATGACGAATTGACATACAAGTTTGATGAATAAAAGGCAGGCAATCGAGTTCAAGTACTGATTGCAGTAATAGTTTAGCAAGCAATAGGTCAATGCATCAGCTAGATGTTCGCTGCCTGATCTCTCTCTATCTCCTTTTTATTTCAAAAACTATGCATATATATATATATGAATGAATTTGAAAAAAAACACATGAGCGAGAAGAAAAATATTCCAGTTATATCAAATGAAAAGAGAATACATGGAATATCCCGACACACCTGAAATAGATCAAGCGAGAGACAGAACGAAAGGAAGAGAAAAAGAAAATAAAAAGACAAAAGATTATATTTTGTATCCTAACAATTTTGTTAAAGCAATATTTTCATGAGAACAAATTCCAGATTGTGTGCTTTTATCTTTCATGTCGAAATCTATGCCACATTGAGTCAATTAAATATAGTTCATTCCAAGGAACGTAGTGGAATGATATTACGTCCTCACCACAGCATTCATAACTCTTTGAAAAAGAAAAATTAACTTTGTCGTTAAAAAGCAAAACAAAAAGAGAATACTCACAGTTACAGGCTCAAGTGCTGCTCTATCCTTGTACCAATCTGGTATAGGACCGACGAAAAGGTCATAAAAGTTTAGAGGATGAAAACGTTCACGATTTTCCTTATCACGTGTGTTGCCCATATAGACACCTTCACTACGAAGACATGCTCGAATTTCGATATCTTCATGACCACCATATTTGCGACACGTTGTATTAGGCTTCTGATGAGCTTGATTGAAACGTTTTAGTGCTTCTCGACTTAATACATAGGAAGCACCGCCCTGGTGATAGTCATAACCCTAGCAAACAGACACTTAGGAAAACTTGTTTAAATGATCAAACGTAGTTTCCGTTTGGTTGTTCTCACGTTTCATCAGAAAAGATGCAAAAACGTAAAGAAAACTGATTTTTCGAGCGTAAAAATGCTAGAAAAGATCATTTTATCAATATTAGTACACGTTTGTTTCGCATCAACAAAAGAGATGCATGATAATGTCGAAAAAAAATTTTGTGTTCCAGAGTTTTTACGCTTCAAAAACCAGCTTTCTGTCTGTTTTTCCATCTTTTCAGATGAAATTTGAAAACGGCCAAACGAGAGTCGCGTTCTTTTCAAATTTCTATCTCCTAATAAAAAAACATTGACAAATCATGAAGCCCAATGAACTATTTTCATAAAAACGCTGAATTATCAAAATGCATACCTTCGAAATCCATCCGAATGTGACTGGTTCAGAGGTGTTCTGTTTAAGCAAAAATGCCTTCAGATTTTCCATAAAAATATAGGTATCATCATCAGCTTTAACGAACCAATCGAAATTATTGAAGTGATATTCATATGCATATTGCAATGCTAAAACAACTTTTTGTGTTAAATGCTCGTAGCCAGGTGTAAGATTTGCGATCGGTGCTATAGGCAAGCCTTGAGTATCATTCGATGATTCTGTGATGAAAAATAGACCATCACATCGTCGGCCCCAGGTATAATTCACTGCTCGTGCTCGAGTATCAAAATACATTGGTGTGGTAAGAACGAAACAAAAGACGCGCACTTGAGTAAGATTGTTTTGAAATTGAAAGGATATTGTGTGGGTGCAACGAAATCGATGAATGACTACCATGAAACTCAAAGACATACATGTTAGGATTATAAGATTGACCGTATTGAACAAATGCTTCTGCAAAAATGCCATACAACGATCAATAATAAACAGTAGAATCGATTAGAATTCGTCTTTTTCCTGCAAAACAATCGTATATGTACTATGAAAAAGGTGCAGATTAATCAACATATATTCATTCTTGATATTTTTAGCAAAATTCTTTTTCAGCTAGTTCCTCAGCGTAATCTAGCCTTCCAGAACCCCTGTCCGATTTCCTGTGTTGATAAACCCCTTTCGGGCATAGAAACAAAATAAAATTTTAGGCTAATAAGGAAACGTATTTGAGTGTTCCTCCTCAGAATGACCTAAAAAAATAGTCTGTTTTGTACAGAATTTTGCTCTGATTACGAATAGATCTGCATTTGCTGCTTCCATCTACGTCTTTACGAAATAGTAGAAATCATTTTTTCACTGAAAAAATCCTTTTCAACTCGTTCTATCCCGCGTTTCTCAACAACGGCTAGATTAAAAAACTTGCAAATTTCAGAGAAGATGGACCTGAATAAGTAGAGCAAAAATCGATATATAATCAAAACTCTTAAAACCTTCTCTCTAAGAGATATGCAAGACGCAAGTGAGAAAGAGGACATGTAGGCTATAGGACTCTGACGAGAGAATACATTTGACGGTTCTCCTAAAAAAGATCTAGCAGAAGTATTCTATTTTCTCGAGAGTTTTGCATCGATCACAATATATCTGATCGATAGTGAAAAATGGTACCATACCGAACTTATGACGTTTCGCAGCAGTTTACTATACCTTTTAAGGGATCGCAGCCAAAAGATTTCGTATTAATTTTTATCTGTGTCTCATCTATAATATGGACAGATGCCAAGTTATCAGAAACTCGACAGATCTAACTGCGTTCTTCTGTTTATCTATTTACATTTACTCTGGAATAAATTTTGAATATTACACTATTACTTTTAAACTTCATACTTTTCTATATCAAATTGCTTGTTGAGCCAATAGAAAACGCTTCACTCATGCAACCATCAAATCTTCTTCTTCTTCTTTGCTGAATCTTTGAGCACTTTGACACTTGGTCAAAAGATGCATACTATTACAGATAGACTATTTTTATAACGCGACTTAATTAACGTAAATCTTAAGAAGCTTTACATAATGATTAATATGAATAAAAAATGGGTAACAGACATCACTTAATTCGTTGGTACTAACGGTTAACGGTTCACTTAACCGTTAATATTAAGTTTGAATTCTTTCTATTAACGTATAACTTGCTCAAAAT